>JAODAL010002832.1:0-186331 GCA_025379985.1 Phyllomedusa bahiana
GGGTGGGTTTGATTGCGGCATAATCCTGGAAGAGAGGGGTGACGGGGAAAACCTGCAGAGGGCATGGCTGTATACTAGGGCATGGGGGAATGGAACCTTGAGGTATAGCGAGCAGGATCTCCAGCAGCACAGAGTATTTCAGGAGAGGAGTGCGCTGATCTAGTTGGGACACTAACCTTTCCATTCTTAGGATGATAGTGGAGGACAAGGCTGCATGTCACTGGGGTAGAGCTGCAAGACAATGCCAAGGCGCTTGCTCCACAGCAGGGGGTGAAATTAACACAACAACTACCCTGTTTCCCCGAAAATAAGACCCAGTGCATTTTTTGGGTGCAATTCAGAGTTTGGCAGCTTATGCTGATGTTTGTGATGAAATCACTACAGGATATTAATACCTTTGATGTTTTGTTCAACAACAAATGTGAATTATTGTTCATAGAAAAAAAAAATATCCCCTAAAAAGGAGTCTTAGCTCGTCTTTAGGAGCAAAAATTAATATAAGACACTGTCTTATTTTCAGGGAAACAGGGTATAAAAATTAACAACAAGTATAAAAGCAAAGTTAAAGCCGGAATAAAGTTATCGTGCACTTAAAGCACTAAAAACATTACAGGGCTGCACGCGTTTCACGCTAGTACCGGCCCTTCTTCAGGAGTCCAGTACTAGTGTGAAGCACATAGGGCTCTGTAATGTTTTTAGTGTGATGGTGACAGAGTAATGAGGCTGTATCCCAGTAGCACAGAGTATTTCAGGAAAAGAGTGGCTTGAGAGTTACATAATGGAAGGAGCAGGGTACCCAGCACCAATCAGAATTTCAGAGGCGTGCGCTGTTTTTTTGTTTTTGGGGGGGTGGGTGGTTGGGAAGGGGAGTTTCGTGGTCTTTCCATTCATATGATGAGGAAAGGATGACATCGAATAGGGGCCGACTATTTCAGAAAAGGAGGGTGATCTTTTATAAGGACAGTTAGTGAGGGCAGGACTTTATGTGAAGGGGTCAGAGTCACAATGTAGCAACAGCAAAGTATCCCAGGAGCACCGAGTATTTTCTCAGAGGTCACAGATTATGAATTACATGGTCATAGGAGCAGGATACCAAGCAGCACAGAGTGTTATAAAATGTCCCAAACTTAAGTTTACATAGTGAAAGAAGCAAAGTTTCCAGCGTCTCCCAGCAGCACAGAGTATTTCAGGAGAGGAGTGTTTGATCCTATGGGAGCTCATAGACTAAGGCTATGTATCCCCTGCAGTGGACAAAAAATGGACCTGAAAACGAATTACTAAAAACATTCATGAAACTGAGTTTTCTGTCCCCTGCCTGTCAAAAGCAGCTGAAAAAACGGCAATTTTTTGGCGCGATTTGCGTTTTTTTGCGTTTTTTTACACGCGTTTTTTTCTCGTCTTCAAGCCTGTTTTTTAATGTATGCATAAATTAACCTATTGGATGTAACTCCGCCCTATAAAATGGGATATAAAGCACATTATTGCACTTATATGTGATCTTCTAGTCGTTTTACAGATTTTGACGCTAATTAAGTTATGTTGCGTTTGTCACCAAATATACGATTTTTAACGGATTTTGGCCCTAAAGTCAATTTTTTTTTTACGGATTTTGGCGCTAATAAAGTTATCTCATTTCTGACGCTAAAAATACTTTTTTTTTATCGATTTTAGCGCCAGAATCCGTTTTTTTTTTACGGATTTTGCTGCTAATATCCTTTTCTTAACATATGTAGGCGCTAATAAAGTTAAGAAAAGGATTTTAGCGGCAAAATCCTTAAATAAACGGATTAGTGCGGCTAAATCCGAAACAAAGTATTTTTGGCGTCAAAAGCGAGATAACTTTAATAGCGCCAAAATATCTAAATAAAATTATTTTAGTGCCAAAATCCGTAAAAAAAAAAAAAAAAAAAATGGATTCCTGCAACAAAATCCGTAAAAAAAACATTTTTGGCGTCAGAAGTGAGATAACTTTATTAGCACCAAAATATGTTAAGAAAAGGATGTTAACACCAAAATGTAAGTGTAACATAGTGGAAGGAACAGTCTCAGAGCAGCCCAGAGTATTTCAGGAGATGAGTGTTTGATCCCATGGGAGCTCATAGACTAAGTGTAACATAGTGGAAGGAACAGTCTCAGAGCAGCCCAGAGTGTTTCAGGAGAGGTGTATTTGATCCTATGGGAGCTCATAGACTAAGTGTAACATAGTGGAAGGAACAGTCTCACCTCGCCGGCCCATTGACTTGTATTACCAGCAGTGCGTATACGTCGCTGGTAATTCACATGTCAATTATCTCCATAGTTGCCAACTTTTGAAATTGAAAAAGCAGGAGAATGTAGAGGTCGGCGCGCGGCAAAAATTTGCATGGACACACCCATCTTGTCGGTGTGCCACGCCCCTTCAAAAACCACACCCACTCCACCTAACTGCATAACGGCTTTGGAAGACAGCCAGGTAGATGCCCTTATAGCCAGGTAGTAGCCCCCCATAAGCAGGTAGTGCCCCTTACAGGCAGGTAGATGCCCCCTTGAAGCCAAGTAGATGCCCCCTTGTAGCCAAGTAGATGCCCCCTTGTAGCCAGGTAGATGCCCCCTCTGTAGCCATGTAGAGCCCCCTCTGTAGCCAGGTAGAGCCCGCTCTGTACCAGGTAGAGCCAAATTTGTAGCCAGGTAGATGCCCCCCTTTGTTAGCCAGTTAGATGCCCCCTTTTGTAATGCCAGGCTAGGATGCCCCCATTGTTGCCAGGTAGATGCCCCCTTTGTTGCCAGGTAGTGCCCCCCCATTGTAGCCAGGTAGTGCCCCCCATTGTAGCCAGGTAGTGCCCCATCTGTTGCCAGGTAGTGCTCCCCCATAGTGTATGCCAGTGTAGCCCCCCCCCCATTGTAGCCAGGTAGTGCCCCCTCTGTTGCCAGGTAATGCCCCCCCATTGTAGCCAGGTAGTACCCCCTCTGTTGCCAGGTCCAGGTAGACCCCCCCCCATTGTAGCCAGGTAGTGCCCTCTCTGTTGCCAGGTAGACCCCCCCCCATTGTAAAGTCGCAGGTAGTGACCCCCCTCTGTTGTGCCTTATGAGTAGACCCCCCCCCCCCATTGTAGCCAGTAGATGCCCCCCCTATTACAGTAATATAAAATAAAATAATAAAAGCCACTTACCTCACCAGGCTCCTGCAGCTCCGGACATCTCCCGTCCGACTGAGTATACTCAGCGTCGCAGGGGAGTGACCGCAGCCGCGCGTCACTCCCCCTGCGACACTGACCTGTATGTACAGCGGTCACCGGCGCCGTACATACAGGGGGAGAAGGGAGGAGGGAACGATCCCTCCTGCCTCTCCCTGTCCCGGCACTGTGACTGACTGTGCGGCTGCGGCCTCACAAGTCAGTGAAACTCGCCGGGCGGGTGAGCGGCCGCTGCGGCCGCTTCACCCGCCTGTAGGAGCGGCCCGGCGGCACCAGAGTAGCTCACCAGCGCTACTCTTGCGCCGCGGTCCCCCCGCTGCCTGCTGCGGCGGGAGGAATGCCAACTCTGCCAGGAGGCCCCCCATTAGCAGGACCCCCCCCGCCAAAAGCGGGAGAGTTGGCATGTACGCTTATCTCCCCCCCGCGGTGGATTCGCCGAGCAGGGAGAGGAGACGTAATCCATAGTTCTCTATGAGAACTGTGGATTACCGTAATGAATGGGCCGTTTTCAGCCCGTAATTAGCGCACTTCGGCGCATATTTACGGACTGAAATACGGCCCATTTTAAGCCATGTGAACATGGCCTAATGCCCGGTTCACACGGCTTATCAAGTTGGAATTGCGAGCCGGATTGCACTCGCAATTCCGGCTTGAATAAGGGCGGGTGCGGGGGTTGCGCGGTCCGCCGGCCCCATAGACTTCCATTATCCACGGCGCGTATTGCGCCTGATAATGTGCAAGTGACTTTCTCCCCGCCGCCCGGCGGGAGGAGTAGGAATCCACTGTTCTCTATGAGAACAGTGGATTACTGTAATTACTGCGACGGATTGGGCGCCGTAAGGCAGCGCAAATCCGGCGCGCAGTACGGCGCCAATCCGCGCCGAAATAAGCCGTGTGAACGGCCCATAAGGCTATGTTCACACGGCCATCTGCGGGATCCGTAATTACGCGCCGGAGTGCGCCAATTACGGGCTGAATCCGTCCTGGTAACTACGGTAATCCACAGTTCTCATGGAGAACTATGGATTACGTCTCCTCTCCCTGCTTGGCGAATACACCGAGGGGGGAGATAATTGACATGTCACTTTCTAGAGGCGTATACGCACCGCTAGCAGTGATAGTCTATGGGCCGGCGAGGTGCCGGCCCCCCGCTCCCTCCCCCGCTCCCGCCCCCGGCCACACAGCGTAACTGCGGGGTGTAATTACGCCCTGCAAATACACCGTGTGAACCTAGCCTAAGTCTCTGTCTCCACTGCACAGAAAAACGTCATTTTTTTCCAGCGATTTTCGTTTTCTAAAAACGCTGGAAAAACGCCTGTAATCAGCTCCCATAGACTCTAATGTAAAACCCTCCGCTGTCCCTACACTTAGAAACCTGCTTTTTTGCTGCTTTTCGTGTTTTTTCACTGGTCGTATTTTGCAACATGCTTTTAAAAAAAGGCAGAGCCGGGCAGAAAATTTACTACAGGAGTCTATGGAAAGTGGCGGACGTCTTTTGGCGCGTTTTTTGCTGTGATTTTTCAATGACAACCCTCCCAGGAGACCAAGTCCCCCCTATAGTGGGTGTGTAACATAGGTTATATCTGATCAAATCTGCATACAAGTGTCTGATGTGTCCTTGTTTTTACCTTTTGTAATAAAATTATCATGCTTTGGTCGCTAACGATTTTTGCACAATTCACATTTTTTTCGCTAAAAATACTTTTTTTTATGGATTTTGGCGCAAGAATCCGTTTTCTTACGGATTTTGGTGCTAAAATCCTTTTCTTAACATATTTTGGCGCTAATAAAGTTATCTAGCTTCTGACGCCAAAAATATGTTTTTTTATGGATTTTGGCGCAATAATCCGTTTATTTTACGGTATTTGATGATAAGATCCTTTTCTTAACTTTATATAGCGCCGCAAAATATTTATCTCGCTTCTAATCGCCCAAAAATACTTTTTTTACGGATTTTGGCGCAAGAATCCGTTTTCTTACGGATTTTGGTGCTAAAATCCTTTTCTTAACATATTTTGGCGCTAATAAAGTTATCTAGCTTCTGACGCCAAAAATATGTTTTTTTATGGATTTTGGCGCAATAATCCGTTTTTTTTTACGGATTTTGATGCTAAGATCCTTTTCTTAACTTTATTAGCGCCAAAAAATATTATCTCGCTTCTAACGCCAAAAATACTTTTTTTACGGATTTTGGCGCGAGAATCAGTTTTTTTACGGATTTTGACGCGAAAATCCTTTTCTTAACATATTTTGGAGTCAGAAGCGAGATAACTTTATAAGTGCCAAAATCTGTAGAGAAAAGTATTTTAATGCCAAAATCCATAAAAAAACGGATTCTTGCGCCAAAATCCGTAAAAAAAAAAAAACTTATTTTTGGCATCAGAAGCGAGATAACTTTATTAGTGCCAAAATATGTTAAGCAAAGGATTTTAGCACCAAAATCCGTAAAAATGCAGATCTAGCACCAAAATCCGTAAAAAAACGTATTTTTGGCGACACACGCAAGATAACTTTATTAGCGCTAAAATCCGTAAAACGACTGCAAGATCACATATAAGTGCAATAATGTGCTTTATTTACCCTTTTGTAGGGCTGAGTTACATCCAATGGCTTAATTTATGCAGACATTAAAAAACAGGCTTAAAGACCAGCAAAAAATGCGTGTAAAAAACGCTTAAAAAAACTCAAATCGCGGCAAAAAACAGCTGTTTTTTCAGCTGCTTTTGACAGGAGGGGACAGAAAACTCAGCTTCATGAGCGCTTTTAGTAATTCGTAGTAATTCAGGTTGTTTTTTGTCCACTGCAGGCGAGACAGAGCCTAAAGAGATAGTGGAAGGAACAGAGTCTCCCAGCAGCCCAGAGTGTTTCAGTAGAGGTGGATCCTGATGTTATGGGAACTCACAGACTGAGAGTGACATAGTGAAAAGAGGAGAGTTGTCCAGCAGCACAGAGTGTTTCAGGAGATGAATGTCCTCTTAGCCCTCGGCAGCGCAGAGTGTTTCAGGAGATGAATGTCCTCTTAGCCCTCGGCAGCGCAGAGTGTTTCAGGGATGAATGGGGGTCTACCTCTCATAGACCATGGACAGCGCATGGGTTTCAGAGATAGAAGTCCTCTTAAGCCCCGGCAGCTCAGAGTGCAGGAGATGCAATGTGCCCCTTAGCCCTCGGCAGACGCAAGTGGTTTTCAGGGAGAATGTTCTTTGGCCCCCCGCGCAGCCCAGAGTGTGTTTCAGTATATGAATTGTCGTTTACCTGGCAGCGCCAGAGTTTTTCAGCTCGGTATGTAATGTCTGGTGTCGTGACTGTCTGTTTTTGATGACAGTGAGGACAGGGCTGCATGGGACATGATGATAGAAGTCAGAGGAATAACTTGAAGCTCCGGGGCTCTAGTGCTTTAAGTGCAATGTGCCGCCAGCTGACTTGTGACCGTTACTTTGCTGGTATCTTCTTTTGTGGCAGATGGGTTTTTGGGCCCCCCCCGGGGCTGCAGGGCCCCCGGTGCGATCCCTACCGCTGCCCCCCCGTATATACACTCTTGATGGTTTATGGACATGAAGGGCCAGACTCCGCTTCTGTCACCCGCTCTGATATTAATAGTCTGATAGTGGCTGCAGCTTTGCTTGGGGTGAAGGGTCAGAAGGTCCCTTGTAGTTAGGTCTCCTCGCTGTCACTCTCCTCCTTATCCATATCCATCATGGCTGCTGTTCTGCCTCATATCAATAAATCATGGTCTGTTCCCCCTGAACCCGAGCGCTTTATATTCCACGCGCTGCCGTCCTGCCACCTCCTGGCCTCATGTCCTCCATCTCTTCAGCTCTGGTCCCAGCTATAGAACAACCTGCAGGAATTCTCTTCTAGCACCTCACGCTTCATCTACCTCACCCAGCTTTCCCAGACCCCTGATGGTTGAGGAGAAGCCCAGACGGTGTTATATTCCTACCATTGAGGGAACTGTCAGGGTATCGTAACATAATGTAGCAGCTACGACCATCTAGAGCTTGATAGATCAAACACATTCCTACATGGACCACACCTCAAAATTGAGTTGCTTCTTATGGGGACACCCACACTAAGAGTTCTAAAGTGGAAGAAGCAAGTCCCAGCAGCACAGAGTATTTCAGGAGAGGAGGATCCTAATCCTGATTTTATGGGAGCTCACAAACTGAGACATAGTAGAAGAAGCAAAGTCTGTCAGCAGCCCAGAGTATTTCAGGAGAGGAGTGCTTGATCCTATGGGAGCTCTCAGACTAAGAGTAACAAAGTCAATGGACAGCAGCACAGAGTGTTTCAGGAGATGAGTACCCTGATCCTTTCACAGACTGAAAGTAACATAGTTGGAAGAGCAGAGTCACCCAGCAGCACAGAGTGTTTCAGGAGATGAGTACCCTGATCCTTTCACAGACGGAAAGTAACATAGTTGGAAGAGTAGAGTCACCCAGCAGCACAGAGTGTTTCAGGAGATTAGTTTCCTGATCTTATGGGTGATCATAGACTAAGAAAAAGGTCATGGAAGACGCAGAGTCCCCACAGCAGCACAGATTATTTAGGACATGAGTGCCCTGATTTTATGGATGCTCATAGACTAAGAAAATAATATTGAAAGGTGCAGAGTCTCCCAGCAGCACAGGGGGTATCGTTGGGCAAGGTGCCACCATGGATAGTGCAGCTTATCCTCCGTAGCTCCTAGAGATCAATAGAGCAAACCTAGTCCTACATAGATGACATTTGCTCTAGTTGCCGGCTGTATACTCTTTCCCTGCGGGTTCTCTACTGTATACTGCCGGGAAGTAGAGCAAGCGTGGTCCATGCAGGACGGCATTTGCTCTCTTGATCTCTAGGGGCCACAACGCCTATGTTGCATACTTACCAACTCTCCCTGATCATCAGGCAGGCTCCCTGAAAAGGGGTGTAGTTTGTCACAGTCACCGGAGACCCCTTGGTTATCTTATATTCGTAGGGTCCGAAAGAACTGTCTGACAACTTTTACATGAGGGAAAATCTCTCCTTGGGGAGAGCCACCAATAATTGGTCGGTGTGAGGATTTACTGGCCTTTTAGCCCTCACTGACTGATTTGCATGGGAAAAGAGCTGAGGAGCTCCACAGCACCCTCTATTGGATGTAGTTATCCTCAATTTCACATGTACTCACAGGAGCCTTTGCAATGTGAAAGCCCTCTTCCCCTCTCACCAGGCCATTTTTTCCCATTGGGCACACTAGGCATTTGCCCGGGGGCCCCACAAGTATAGGGGCCCCAGGTAGTCTATGTATGCCCCAGGAATACAAGAAACATACCCAGGATCCCTTGGTTAGCTTTCCTTATTTAACAGTTTGTGTGTTTTTAGGATGTGCAGACAGTTACAAACCATGGTTGAGAAGGGAGCCAAAGGCTGCAGGGTGATAATATGGTTGTGCTTGGGTGGGTGGGGTGGTGGGGGGGCTCGAGGCATGGCCTAGTGTGATGTCATGTATTTCGGCCATCTGTAGTGCTCTGCCCAGGAGCCCATGATGCTGTTAAGACGGCTCTGCCTTTCCCCCAACCAACCAGTAAGTTCTACTCTGCACTGATGAGGGGTAAATACCCCAAACACAGCTGTCTGCAGATGAACTTAACTGGTTTGGCTCAAATCCCTTCAACTTTTACCTGGGCCTTAGCAATGGGAATATCACCTAGATATTAGACTTGAATTGTCCGTCTGCGTCATTGTGTAAGTCTCCCCCCCTCCCCCTGCCCAGGACCTGACCCGTCCCTCTATCCATCTGATCGATGACGCATCTCACCCGGCGACAGTATGCGCATATCAATGGAATGTCAGGTCAAGCGAGATCCATAGCCGTAGCGGCGGATTATGAGATATTGATCCGCTGCTCCGGGACAAGAGTCACCTGTTTAACCGCCATTATGAGGTACGACGCTCGCTCTGATCCGACGTGGAGCGTTGCCATGACGGGCGCTCCCCGCCGCCGCCGCCGCTCATTCGCAGCTTCCACTTGCTTCATTGACTCCACATCTCAGAAACCAAGAATGAATTCTAAAAAAATTTTGGAACCGGTTCCCCAAGACGGCAGAAGCTTTCGATAAAGACGTCTCGCGGTGATGAATTGCATCGTGTTGAACCATTGTCAGGAAAGATCTCGAATACCCCCCCGCCCCCCTCCTCCGCCTCTTGTCCCCCTCTCTCTCTTTCCCTCATTTATTCTCTTTTTTTTTTTTTTTGCTTTCTTTTGTGACAAGATTGGAAATGCAGCCCAGAAAGTATGTATTAAGTCTGTCAAGTAGCAGCTCCAGTGCTAATGTCTTTATGGTAATTGCATATGCTTAAAAATGCATTATCTTTCTGGATGTTGTATTGCTACGTGCGGCATTATTGAGGAAACCAATGATTTGTAAACAACCCTTGGCATTGAACACAGAACCTAATTTTGTTTAAATAAAGGCGAGCTCCATTAGAATTCATGTGCGGCGCCGGCGCTGGCAGAGGATGGGAGCTGTTTTGATACATGCAATGGAGCATTCATGATTGCTTAAATATTAACTGTTCTCTGAATACGCGGAGATGATCAGAGGCAAAAACAGTGATTAGGACAATGGAGGGATCACATGGTAGAAACACCGACTTCCTGGTTTCCTCCGTGTTTAAATCCAAAAAGGAATAAAAAGCTGTGATAAATTAATAAAAGCTTATTCTCCATTTCCTGATTAACCCAAAATTTTCCATTATTACAATTATTTCCTGATTAAAACCTGTATTATATCCAGAGCTGCCCCTCACAATTCTGCTGGTGCAGTCACTTATACATACATTACTTATCCTGTACTGATCCTGAGTTACATCCTGTATTATACTCCAGAGCCGCACTCACTATTCTGCTGGTGCGGTCACTGTTTCATACATTTCTTATCCCGTTTCTGATCCTGATTAATCCTGTATTATCTCCAGAGCTGCGCTCACTATTCTGCTGGTGCAGTCACTGTTTCATACATTACTTATCCTGTACTGATCCGAGTTACATCCTGTATTATACCCCAAGCTGCACTCACTATTCTGCTGGTGCAGTCACTGTTACATACATTACTTATCCTGTACTGATCCTGAGTTCATCCCGTATTATACTCCAGAGCCGCATCCACTATTCTGCTGGTGATCACTGTACATACATTACTGATCCTGGTTACATTCCTGTTATTATTACCCCCAGAGCTGCACTCACTATTCTGCTGGTGCAGTCACTGGGACATACATTATTACTGATCCTTGAGTTACATCCTGTATTATACTCCAAGCTGCACTCACTATTCTGCTGGTGCAGTCACTGTACAACATTACTTACCTGTACTGATCCTGAGTTTACATCCTGTAATATACTCCAGAGCTGCACTCACTATTCTGCTGGTGCAGTCACTGTACAAACATTTTCCTGTACTGATCCTGAGTTACATCCTGTATTATACTCCAGAGCTGCACTCACTATTCTGCTGGTGCAGTCACTGTACATACATTACTTATCCTGTACTGATCCTGATTACATCCTGTATTATCCTCCAGAGCTGCACTCACTATTCTGCTGGTGCAGTCACTGTACATACATTACTTGTCCTGTACTGATCCTTAGTTACATCCTGTATTATAATCCAGAGCTGCGCTCACTGTTCTGCTGGTGCAGTCACTGTACATACTTTACTTATCCTGTACTGATCCTGAGTTACATTCTGTTTTAAAGGAAGACTATTACTAAATACATTGCTTTCTTGATTTTGCTTTGGTCAGGAGATAAAGAAGACTTTATCTCCTCTTGAGGCCACAAGTTTCTCTGGTTACCAACCACCTCTCCCCGCCTCTTTTTCCTCTGTCTCTTATCTGATTGCTCCAGGCTGCCGTCATTCAGTCTGACCATGGTGAGTCACTCCTTCCAGAGTCTTATCTTAACTAAATAAAAAAGCTTTCACCCCTTAGAGCTCTGTAGCCTTGTGTACTACACTTTATAAACCCCTGAACTCATACAACTGTAACAGGATCAACTAGGAATAGCAGAGCTGATATGTCAATCACTGCTACAGGCCTACCCACAGCCTGAATACCGTGTTGATCCAGAGGAAGGCAAGAACCCCTATGGGGCGGATTCCAATTGTCCTTTTTAAGAGGAAAAATTCCTTCTCATTTCCAAATCTGACATCAGAATAATCCCAGGACCAACTTCCTATCTCCAGATTCTAGTCCCCATAACCTGTGATGATATATTTTTCAAGTAAGTCATTTAGGCTCTTGTCAATGAATCCCCCATCACAACCTTTTGTAGCAGCGGGCTCCATAGTTTAGGTGCCACTTACCTATAATGAATTAGGGTATACCCAAATACACAGGCAAGATACGAAAATCAAACACAAGACAGGCGCCACCAAGGTGCAGAGTGTATGGACAGAGGAATAATTCTTGGTCAGTATTGCACTAACTGAAAAGCTTTCACTCCTTAGAGCTCTGTAGCCTTGTTGTACACTTATAAACCCCCCCCATCCCCCCGCACTCATATCACGGTAACACGATCAGCTAGGAATGGCAGAGCTGATGATGTCAATCATTGCTATAGACCCACCCACAGCCTGTACAGGAAGTGTGAGTCTGAAGCTGCCTGTATCTCTGTGAAACTGCAAGGTGAGCACCATATAGCACTCTTAAATGGCCACACTAAGGCAGTACTATAGGTGCTGTACAGTAGACAAGAGCAAGACCTTGGTCCTCAACAGACCTGATCATATATAGTGGGTGACAGTGTTGATGCATTTATTTTGGAAATGGCTCTCGTGCCCTCTCGCATACAGACTGAGGTCCTGGGTAGGGGCGGTGGGTGTGCAATGCACAGATACGTTTTACCTATGACATCACCATTCCGTGCTGACTCAGCAGTTTATATTTACAGACGTTGACCCCCCTGAGGCTGATTTTTTTCGTTTTGCACAGAAGCTCATGACTTTCCTGTGTGAAAATGAATTTGAGATAAAATAATTTCATCAACCAATTACCGCCTTCCGCTCGGAGGTGCCAATTATAGACGCTATGGCGCTGATCACTCATCGGAAGGAAAAAAAGAAGAATACTCAAACCTGCATCAAAAAGAAAGCAAAAAACTTCTCAACTGTTCTATGTGTTTGTCAGTTGCCGCGCAGCGGAGTCGGTCACGTTACAGAGCTGAGTTTGTCACAATGTGCAGTATATAGGTTTTCACTGTACATAGGGGATATCGCCCTCCTCGTGCTCTGCGTTACACAAAAGTTGATGAGATGCTAAGTCTGATGACACAAATCAACATAGGAACATAGTAGTTAAAGGGAGACTCTTCCCACCTTGATTCGCTTTAAACATGTAGACTATTCCCAAAATACATTGCTTTTTTTATTTTTTTTCTTCGAGAGATCTTACTCCTGCTTTTTTATAAAATTTTTCCCTAGTTCCCGACCACCTCCCCGCCTTATAGGCTGCAGCAGTGGGGATGATGTTTTTCACTTCCCGCTTTGTTCCTTTCTTAAAATACGGAGCTTGTTTACATTACTACTGACAACTTTTAAACCCCCTATAGGCTCTGTACCTTTTCGCTGCAGTTTAGAAACCCTTTGCACCATGACCCTCTACGGGCCCGCTAGGATTGCGGATTGATATGCCACAGCTTGAAAAAGAAGTTGCCTACAGTCTGATCAGGAAGTGGGAGTCTGAAGCTGTAGAGCCACCAACAGTCGGAACAGGAAGTGGGAGACTGAATCTGTAGAGCCACCAACAGCCTGAAAAGGAAGGGGGCAAAGTTGTAGAACCAGACACCCGAACAGGGAAATGAGAGCCTGAAGTTAGTCCATCATTTAATCTGAACAGGAACTGGGGAAACCCCAAAACCTGAACGGAAGTGGGAACCGAAGTGTAAACACCCACAGCCTGAAAAGAAGTGGAAGCCGAAACTGTAGAACCACTAAATTAAGTCGAACAGGCTGGGAACCCAAAACCTGAACAGGAAGTGGGGCCGAAACGTGAACCCCCCACACTTTGGGCAAAAGGGTTTGGGGACTGAGGTGTAGTACTCCTTTACCCGAATGGGAAGTGGGGGCCCGAAGCGTAGAACAGCCCACATATGAACAGGAAGTGGGGGCCGAAGCTGTAGACCACCCAAAAGCCCGAAAAAGAAGGGGGGGAAGCTGTAAACCACCCCCAAACCGAACAGGAAAGGGGAAACCCGAAACTTGAACCCCCCACAGCCCCGAACAGGAAGTGGGAGCCGAAGCTGTGAACCACCCACGCTTGGACAAAAAGTTGGGGACTGAGGGTATACTGCCCCCAGCCCGAAAAGGGAAGTGGGGGCCGAAGCTGTAGAACACCCCAAACGAACAGGGGTGGGAGCCTGAAGCGTAGGCCCCAAAGCCTGAACAGGGAAAGGGGAAATCTGAAAACTGTAGAACACCCCCACCTGAAATGAAGTGGAAGCCGAAATGTAACCACTATTTAGTTGAAACAGGAAGTGGGAACCAAAAGCCTGAACAGGAAGTATAATCCTGAAGCTGTAGAACCACCCACAGCCTAAAAAAGGAAGTGGGGAACTGAAGATGCAGAACCACATACAGGCTGAACAAGATGTTGGCACCTGAAATTGGCTGTAGCTCTGTAAAACAGCAACATATAACCCCACCGTGTAGATCCAGAAGAAGCAAGAACCCCAATGAGTCGGATTCCAATTGTCCTATATAAGAGGAAAAAATCCTTCCCATTTCCAAATCTGGCATCAGAATAGTCCCTGGATCAACGTCCTACCTCCAGATCCTAGTCCCCATAACCTGTGATAATCTATTTTTCAGGAAAGTCATCTAGGCTCCCATTGTGACCATTTGTAGCAGCGAGCTCCATAGTTTCGTTTCTCTTAATGTACTGAATTTATACCTCAAATATGATCGTGTGTTCTATACAGTACATGTAATTTCTTACACATGGAGGTCCTCTACCAGCCCGTGCTCTCCTTGTGGGGCTGGAGGTGGAGTGTCTATCATCGTTCTCCTTAGAGCAGATGAGCACTGTTCATTTACAGGGAGAGGGTAGAAATGTCACCTTGGAAAGCGATCTGTCAAGATCAGGAATGTGATGTCTTTTTATTAAAAGGAACAATCTAGACATATATCCTGTGTCAGAACTTCAGAAATGTAGCCCGTGCCTCCTGGGAGGAAATGCTTTTCTTTGCATTTTTTATAATTTCATCAACTTTCACATGGAGATTTTTTTTAACTTTTTGTTGCATTTTAGTTACACTCAACCCCAGGCTCGGACTGGCCCACAGGGGAGCAGGGTGAACCCCAATGGGCACCCGGAACACGGCAAACTGGGGCCGCTTTTCAGGGAAAAGACATACAAAGAGAGACAAAAAGCAAGAGGCAAAGTGCGGTATATGGGCCCCAGGAATCAACTCCACCGGTGGGTTACAGGAATGAACTCCAGTGTAGAGAGGGCTCCAAGAATCAGCTCCATTGTAGGGTTGGCTTCAAGAATTAACTACACCATAGGGTGTGTTCCAAGAGTCAACTCCACTGTAGGGTGGGCTTCAAGAACTAACTACATCGTAGGGTGAGTTCCAAGAATCAGCTCCATTGTAGTGGGGGCTTCAAGATCTCCACTATAGGATGAGCTTCAAGAATGTTTTACGTAATGGGCTCCCAAGAATCAACTGCACTGTAGGTGGCTCCCAAGAATTAACGACGCGTTTTGGGGCTTAGTATATAGCGCCCCTTATATAGTCACTATGAGTTTAAGGGCGCTATATACTAAGCCCAAACGCTCATTCTTTTTTGTTCCCTGGACCTCTGGTCACCCCTCCTTGCCATTACCCCCCCCCATTGTAAGGGGTTTTGTATCAATTTTTACGTTTTTGCAAAAATACATTTTTTTATGTTTTTAAAATCCATTTGGGGGGGTGTGGATTCCCTTACTTTTTATAGTATCTAAAACTGCCATGCTTGGGAGACTTTGTGATTCATCACCAGGAAAGGAGTGGGAACAAATAATTTCCCCCAAGAATTAAAATACTAGTAGGGTGGCCCCCCATAGAACAACTCCATGTAGAGGTGGGCCCAAGAATTAACTCATAGTAGGGTGGGTCCCAAGAATCAGCTCCATTGTAGGTGGGTTCCAAGAATCAGCTCCATTGTAAGTGGGCTCCAAGAATCAGCTCCATTGTAGAGGGGGGCTCCAAGAATCACTACCCTTGTAGGGGGGGCCCAAGAATCAGCTCCATTGTAGGGTGGGCTCCAAGAATCAGCTCCATTGTAGGGTGGGCCCCAAGAATCAGCTCCATTGTAAAGTGGGATCCAAGAATCAGCTCCATTGTAGGGTGGGTTCCAAGAATCAGCTCCATTGTAAAGTGGGCCCAAGAATCAGCTCCATTGTAGGTGGGCCAAAGAATCAGCTCCATTGTTGTGTGGGTTCCAAGAATCAGCTCCATTGTAAAGTGGGCTCCAAGAATTAACTACATAGTAGGGTGGGCCCCAAGAATCAGCTCCATTGTAGGGTGGGCCCCAAGAATCAGCTCCATTGTAGGGTGGGTTCCAAGAATCAGCTCCATTGTAAAGTGGGCTCCAAGAATCAGCTCCATTGTAGGGTGGGCTCCAAGAATCAGCTCCATTGTAGGGTGGGCCCCAAGAATCAGCTCCATTGTATAGTGGGCTCCAAGAATCAGCTCCATTGTAGGGTGGGCTCCAAGAATCAGCTCCATTGTAGGGTGGGCTCCAAGAATCAGCTCCATTGTAGGGTGGGCCCCAAGAATCAGTTCCATTGTAGGGTGGGCTCCAAGAATCAGCTCCATTGTAGGGTGGGCTCCAAGAATTAACTACATAGTAGGGTGGGAGCCAAGAATCAGCTCCATTGTAGGGTGGGCTCCAAGAATCAGCTCCATAGTAGGGTGGGTTCCAAGAAACAGCTCCATTGTAAAGTGGGTTCCAAGAATAAACTACATAGGGTGGGCTCCACGAATTACCTACACAGTAGGTTGGTCTCCAAGAATCAGTTCCATTGTAAAGTGGGCTCCAAGAATCAGCTCCAATGTAGGGTGGGCTCCAAGAATCAGCTCCATTGTAGGGTGGGCTCCAAGAATCAGCTCCATTGTAAAATGGGCTACAAGAATCAGCTCCATTGTAGGGTGGGCTACAAGAACCAGCTCCATTGTAGGGTGGGTTCCAAGAACCAGCTCCATTGTAGGGTGGGCTCCAAGAATCAGCTCCATTGTAGAGTGGGCCCAAAGAATCAGCTCCAATGTAAAGTGGGCTCCAAGAATTAGCTCCATTGTAGGGTGGGCTCCAAGAATCAGCTCCATTGTAGGGTGGGCTCCAAGAATCAGCTCCATTGTAGGGTGGGCTCCAAGAATCAGCTCCATTGTAGGGTGGGCCCCAAGAATCAGCTCCATTGTAAAGTGGGCTCCAAGAATCAGCTCCATTGTAGGGTGGGATCCAAGAATCAGCTCCATTGTAAAGTGGGCTACAAGAATCAGCTTCATTGTAGAGTGGGCTCCAAGAATTAACTACATAGTAGGGTAGGTTCCAAGAATCAGCACCATTGTAGAGTGGGCTCCAAGAATCAGCTCTATTGTAGGGTGGGCTCCAAGAATCAGCTCCATTGTAAAGTGGGCTACAAGAATCAGCTCCATTGTAGGGTGGGTTCCAAGAATCAGCTCCATTGTCACGTGGGCCCCAAGAATCAGCCCCCTCGTAGGGTGGGCCCCAAGAATCTTCTCCATTTTTGGTTGGGTTCCAAGAATCAGCTCCATTGTAAAGTGGGCTACAAGAATCAGCTCCATTGTAGGGTGGGCTACAAGAATTACTACATTAGTAAGTGGGCCCCAAGAATCAGCTCAATTGTAGGGTGGGCCCCAAGAATCAGCTCCATTGTAGGGTGGGTTCCAAGAATCAGCTCCATTGTAAAGTGGGTTCCAAGAATTAACTACATAGGGTGGGTTCCAAGAATTAACTACATAGTAGGGTGGGTTCCAAGAATCAGCTCCATTGTAAAGTGGGCTACAAGAATCAGCTCCATTGTAGGGTGGGCTCCAAGAATCAGCTCTATTGTAGGGTGGGCCCCAAGAATCAGCTCCATTGTAAAATGGGCTACAAGAATCAGCTCCATTGTAGGGTGGGCTACAAGAACCAGCTCCATTGTAGGGTGGGTTCCAAGAACCAGCTCCATTGTAGGGTGGGCTCCAAGAATTAACTACATAGTAGGGTGGGTTCCAAGAATCAGCTCCATTGTAGGGTGGGCTCCAAGAATTAACTACATAGTAGGGTGGGTTCCAAGAATCAGCTCCATTGTAGGGTGGGCCCCAAGAATCAGCTCCATTGTAGGGTGGGCCCCAAGAATCAGCTCCATTGTAAAGTGGGCTCCAAGAATCAGCTCCATTGTAGGGTGGGCTCCAAGAATCAGCTCCATTGTAGGGTGGGCAAATTGTAACACATATTTTATGGAATGGTAAAATTTTAATATCACTTTTTAAAAATTCCTTAAATCATGCAGTTCTCACTTTGGCCACTAGGCCTAATAATATCCTGACACTTCCTGTTCTGTAGAGATCACTTCTCCACTGTCTCCTCGTTATCAGCACAGGCAGGATTATACTGAAAGGTGAGACCAATGTGTATAGATAACACAGGATCCACCAGTCACAATAGGAGATGTCACAGCTTCTCCTCTCCCCATCCATGTGCACTGACTTCTTCCCAGGTTACAGAGCATGCCCACAACACTCTCCTATAGACATTAAAAGTAGCTCAGGCAAGATGGCCGCCCCCATAATCCTGTACAGACAGTAGAATTAAACATTCTCAAGTCAGAAAATAGAAACAACAAAGAAGAAAAAAAATATGTATCAGTATCTTGTTTTAATTATCAAAAAAACAAAAACAACAAAAGAAAAACAATCCTGTCCTTTCTCAGTTTAGGATTTAGGTTAGAAATAGTATTAGTTAGGGCTAAAGAGAAAAAAAATGGTCCCAGGATGAGTTTGATTTAACGTGTGTCACACGGAACAGGGACCTATTCACACAACATAAAGGACCATTTTTTATTTTTATTTTTTACCTTTATTTCATTCGAAATTGCTTCTAGGTGCACAGCAGTGCCAGTAATTTTGCTTACCTGTAGCTGAATACAGGATTTCTCACTGCTGCCACTGGGTCATGTGACCTGCAGCTGAATACAGGATTTCCCCACTGCTCCCGGGCCACTGGGTTCATGTGACCGGGCAGCTGAATACAGGATTTCTCACTGTTTGCCCTGGGTCATGTGACCTCCCCCAGCTCCTGAAATACAGGATTTCTCACTGCTGCCACTGGGTTTTCCATGTGCCTTTTGCAGCTGAATACAGGATTTCTCCCCTAGCCACTTGGCAGCGGGGAATACCAGGATTTCTCACTGCTGCCCCTGGGTCCGATGAGGACCTGCATGTTTGATACATGGATTTCTCCCCCTTTTTTCTACGTTTCCGGGCCCCTTGGGTACATGTGGACCCTGAAAGGGCTGAATAACAGGATTTCTCACTGCTGCTCCTGGGTCCATGGACCTGCAGCTGAATACAGGATTTCTCACTGCTGCCCCTGGGTCATTGTGCACCTTGGCCACGCCCCCTGGAGTAGGCTGAAAATTTTCCCCCAAAGCAGGGGTTTGTGGGGGGACCCAGAAGTGACTCTCTATGCATTCCTATTGGATCAAAGTCAATCTTATAGAAATGCATAAAGACAAACCTATTATCAGCATCAGAAGCATGTGACCTTACAGAGACTGTTACATCAACCAGAAATCCTGTATGCAGATGCAGGCAAGCAAAGTTACTGGCCCTACAGTGTAACTAAAAGTCATTTCTATTGGCTGCTGCATCAGCCAGATATCCTGCATTGAGCTGCACGTAAGGAAAGTTACTGACACCACAATGTACCTAAAAGCAATTTGTAATGACTGTTGCATCAGCCAGATATCCTGTATTCAGCTGCAGGTAAGCAACTCTATTAGTACTACAGTGTCCCTAAAAGCAATTATTTCTAATGACTGTTGCATTAGCCAGCAGAGGTGTAACTTAAATCTCCTTGGCCACAGTGCAAAATCTATAAAATTGCCCCCGCCTACCATGTGCCATTTAAAATACCGTTGACTTTTTTGGCCCCCCTCAGGATTTGGGGCCCATTAGCAACTGCTACCTCTGCACCCACTGTAGTTACGCCCCAGTCAGCCAGATATCCTGTATTCAGCTGCAGGTAAGCAAATGTACTGGCACTACAGTGCACCTAAAAGCAATTTCTAATGGCTGTTGCGTCAACGAGATAGCATGTATTCAGCTGCAGGTAAGCAATGTTAATGGTGCTTTAGTGTCTCTAAAAGCAATTTCTAAAGGCTGTTGCATCAGCCAGATAACCTGTATTTAGCTGCAGGTAAGCAAAGTTACTGGCACTTACCAAAACCTTTACCTAGGAAACCATTGTCATAAAATGGCCCGTTGCAATTTAGGTCCAGATAGCCTGTATTTAGCTGCAGGTAAGCAAACTTACTGGCACTACTGTGCACCAAGAAGCAATTTCTAATGGATGTTGCATCAGCCAGATAACCTGTATTTAGCTGCAGGTAAGCAAAGTTACTGGCACTACTGTGCACCTAGAAGCAATTTCTAATGGATGTTGCATCAGCCAGATATCCTGTATTCAGCTGCAAGTAAGCAATGTTAATGGGACTACAGTGTCCCTGAAAGCAATTTGTAAAGCCTGTTGCATTAGCCAGATAACCTGTATTCAGCTGCAGGTAAGCAAAGTTACTGGCACTACAGTGCACCTAGAAGCAATTCTAATGGCCGTTGCATTAGCCAGATAGCCTGTATTTAGCTGCAGGTAAGCAAAGTTACTGGCACTACAGTGCACCTAAAGGCAATTTGAACTTATTAAAAACCTGGAGCAGTCCTTTAACATATACGTCTTTGTTGTTAGTTTAACGCTCCTCTCTTCTTTCCTGCTTCTCTTGTAAGGTGTCTACATTTCTGAACCAGATAAGGAGGTTGCTGTCGACAGGACATATAAAGCGACACAAAAGCTCCTTTTTTTATGTTTTTTTTTTATTTGACCGCCCTGTAATTTGCAGCTTGAACGTTCTGCCGACGAGCTCCTCCACCGCCTCCCCTCCCGCTCTTCTCACCTACAGGACTTTCCTTCCGAGCCCAGCACATGAAGTTCATACATTCATTTCTGAGCCATTATCCCGTGGCTGGTTAAGTCCCTTCTAAGCCCACAAATTGTAGATATTAAATCCATGCACTCAGTGTATCAGCATGTTCAATATGAGGGAACACTAATTCAGCATTTTAATTCTGCGGGTCCGCTGGTTAAATCCCATCCTACGGATATTTTTAAAAATATACATGATAGAAGGAACAAAATGGGAGAGGGGGGGGGGGGGGATCGGATCCGCGGTCCTCGCAGCAGGGAAGGTTGATAAAACTGCTTTATGTGACCATTACAATAATAGGCCCCTTTGATGTGAAAGCTATATGGGAAACAGGCAGTGTAACAAGTTGTGTTTGATGGAATACGGCCTGAGCTGAGGATTGTGATTTCCACTCGCCTCATACCCATTGCAGAGGCAGAAAAAGGTTACGATCGCTTCACAGATAATCCCTGACGTGACCGATTTCAAAAATAACCCGGAATCTGACGATAAGTTTTGGAACTAATTTTTCTGTAGATTACAGAGAGCGGCCGTCATCAAGTATCCATTTCTAATCCTGATTCAGGAGGGCAGAACTACGCAGAAAGGACATAGGAATTTTTCGGAACGGCATTCCTGCTACTAAGGAATATATGGAAAAATTTGAGGTTCTTAGTGCACATTTTTGATCAAAACTGTAAATGCCCACCTACCGCGGCAAGGTGACCCCAATTCAGGTGGGAACCTACGCTACATGCTACCTCTATTTGTGTCTGTTCAGACCTCCACACTTCAGAGTTAGAAGGTTATTGCTATAAACCTGATCTGATAAAAAAAAAGCCTGTGCAGGTGGCCGGAGTGCGTAATCCAAGCTGGGGACTATCACTTCCCCATACAAACACTCAATATAGAAAATCTTGTTAGTACATCCGTTTTGAAGAATAAACGTATAGGTGCACACTGTTGTGGCAGCAAAAGCTATGCAAACACAACACAATATCAGTAGCATCTCTAGAAACACTAAAAAAGTCAAAGAGGACATAAGAATTTATGGAACAACATTTCTGCTACTAAGGAATATCTGAAAAAATTTGAGTTTCTTAGTGCACATTTTTTTTATCAAAACTGTAAATGCCCACCTACCGTGGCAAGGTGACCCCAATTGAGGTGGGAACCTACGCTACATGCTACCTCTCTCGGGGTCTGTTCAGACCTCCACACTTCAGGGTTGGAAGGTTCCAGCTATAAACCCGATCTGATTAAAAAACCTCTGCAGGTGGGTGGAGTGCATAATCCAAGCTGAGGACCACCACTTCCCCGTACAAACAGTCAAAATACAAAATCTGGTCAGCACATCCGTTTTGAAGAATAAACGTATAGGTGCACACTGGTGTGGTAGCAAAAGCTATGCAACCACAATATCAGTAGCATCTCTAGAAACACTAATAGTGTTCAAAGAGAACATAAGAATTTTTGGAAGAGCATTTCTGCTAATATGAAATATATTAAAAGATTTGAGGTTCTTAGTGCACATTTTTGATCAAAACTGTAAATGCACACCCACCACGGCAAGGTGACCCCAATTCAGGTGGGAAACTACACTACATGCTACCCCTCTTGGTGTCTGTTCAGACCTCCACACTTCAGGGTTAGAAAGTTCCAGCTATAAACCTGATCTGATTTAAGTACCTCAGATTTTTTTCATATATTCCATAGTAGCAGGAATGCTGTTCCAAAAAATTCTTATGACCTCTGAGTGTTTTTAGTGTCAATAGAGCGCTGCTGATATTGTATTGTGTTTGCACAGGTCGCTACCTCTGACATGGCCGCTCATGGTGACAGCTGAGGTGTTATGAGGTACAGATGGAGCAGGTTATATATTTTTCAAAACGGATGTGCTAATCAGATTTTGTTTTTTGACTGTTTGTATAAGGAAGTGGCTGGTTCCCAGCTTGGATTATGCACTCCACCCACCTACACAGGTTTTTTAATCAGTTCAGGTTATAGCTGGAACCTTCTAACCCTGAAATGTGGAGGTCTGAACAGACACCAAGAGAGGTAACATGTAGCGTAAGTTCCCACCTGAATTGGTGTCACCTTGCCATGGTAGGTGGGCATTTACAATTTTGATCAAAACATTTTTCATATATTCCTTATTAGCAGAGATGTTGTTCCAAAAAATTCTTATGTCCCCTTTGACCGTTTTTTTTTTTCATATTCAAAAGGCTTTTATTAAGAGAAAAGTAAACATTTACGCAGCTTACATGTCAGTCAAGGTGAGAAAAATATAAGTGGTAGAACACATCAAAACCTCACAAGAAATTTGGTCAACATAAGATATGTAGTACATAGCCCTAGCTTGTTACCAAGGGGAGAACTGCAATATGAACCTAAAAAGCAAGGCAATTTGTTTCTCAAATTCCTTACCAGAAGAAGGTTCCACAACAATGGAGATTCCACAGGGCAGACCCTTTGACCGTTTTTAATGTCTATAGAGTGCTACTGTTACTGTATTGTGTTTCCATAGCGTTTGACTGCCACAACAGTGTGCACCTATACGTTTATTCTTCAAAACGGACGTGCTGACCAGATTTTGTTTTTAGAACTTTGCAGAAGACTGACAGTCAGAGCAATAGGATTCAGCAGGGGTGTCCAATTCACTTTCACCAAGGGGCACATCTGCATTATGGTTGCCCTCAAAGGGCAATGTTGTGTCATATGGTCAGTAAAAGGCAAATATGTCCTTTAAGAGGTGTGGGCAGCAGTTCAAATGACAGTCCGGCAGCAGTTTTTTCAGATTAAAAAAAAGGGTTTTATTCTTGTGGTTTGCAACATACGAAACCGCAAACGGAAAAACAACAAGGCTTGTTTCAGCCGAAAAGAAACAAATGACAAAGTCGGGGCTCTGTCCTTCAGGGATGGCAAGGCCCAGCTTTGGTTCTCACACCAACACACTCCACTGAGCTTTACTGTTATGTAGGGAACCTCCCCTACCCCTCTCTCATCTGACACTGCTTTAGATAGGCCTTGTAATCCCTGGCCTGGAATGCGGGGACAGTCATCCCATACAGCTCTTTGACTGCTCCAGAAAAAACCCCGGCCCGGATGAGATGCATTGCAGCTATACTAAGAAAATGAATGTGTGTCAGTGGCCTGAAAGCTGCAATAATGGGTTTTTACTTCACCGAATTCTGTCACAACGGTGACACATATCTTTTGTCTACGATAGCCCTTTGTGATTTCCTAAAGGGGGTGATTCCATCATAGAGTTTGATAGCATATGCCAACAAAGTCTGATTGATGTGGGTAAAACTTCTCGAAAATGTGCAGGTCAAGTTTGTGCAGGGCTCTCCACTCTGTTCTATGGGAGTTCTGAGCACAACTGAACATTCCACTCCTCTGTACTGGGAACTCCCATAGAAACGAATGGAGAACACAGCGCTCCTCTGTACTGGGAAAATCCCATTTGAAGAATGGAGAACACCCGCGCTCCCCTGTACTGGGAACTCCCATAGAAAGAATGGGAAAACAGCCTCCCTGTACTGGGAATCCCATAGAACAGAATGGAGAAACAGCGCTCCCCTGTACTGGGAACTTTCCCCTAAAGAATGGAGAAACAGCGCTACCGTACTGAACTCCTAAACAGAATGGAGAACACAGGCTCCCCTGTACTGGGAACTGCCATAGAGCAGAATGGAGAACACAGCGCTCCCTGTACTGGAAACTCCCATAGAACAGGGAAAGGAGAAACACAGCGCTCCCCTGTACTGGGAACTCCCATAGAACAGAATGGAGAACACAGCGCTCCCCTGTACTGGGAACTCCCATAGAGCAGAATGCAGAACACAGCGCTCCCCTATACTGGGAACTCCCATAGAACAGAATAGAGAACACAGTGCTTCCCTGTACTGGGAACTCCCATAGAACAGAATGGAGAACACAGCGCTCTCCTGTACTGAGAACTCTCATACAGCAGAATGGAGATCACAGCGCTCCCCTGTACTGGGAACTCCCATAGAATAGAATGGAGAACACAGCGCTCCCCTGTACTGGGAATTCCCATATAACAGAATGGAGAACACAGCGCTCCCCTGTACTGGGAACTCCATAGAACAGAATGGAGAGAACACAGCACTCCCCTGTACTTTGAACTCCCATAGAACAGAATGGAGAGAACATAGCGCTCCCCTGTACTGGGAACTCCCATAGAGGAGAATCGAGAGTTGTGCACAAGTATTAGTAGCTAGAGGTGTGCTCTGGTGTAAAGTCATGTTCTTGTGCGGGATTAGTGACGTGCCCTGCTGTGATGTCATGCTCTTGGGCTTGGTTAGAGGTCTACTCTGCTGTGATGTCATGCTCTTGGTCTTGGTTAGAGGTGTGGGCTGATGGGATGTCATTCTCTTGGGCTTGGTTAGTGGTGTTCTCTTGTGTGATGTCATGCTCTTGGGCTTGGATAGAGGTGTCCACTCCTGTGATGTCATGTTCTTAGGCATGGTTAGGGGAGTGCTCTGGTGTGATGTCATGCTCTTGGTCTTGGTTAGAGGTGTTCTCTCCTGTGATATCATGCTCTTGGTCTTGGTTAGAGGTGTGTTCTGGTGTGATGTCATGCTCTTGGGCTTGGTTAGAGGTGTGTTCTGGTGTGATGTCATGCTCTTGGGCTTGGTTAGAGGTGTGTTCTGGTGTGATGTCATGCTCTTGGGCTTGGTTAGAGGTGTTCTCTCCTGTGATGTCATGGTCTTGGTCTTGGTTAGAGGTGTGCTCTGGTGTGATGTCATGCTCTTGGGCTTGGTTAGATGTGTGTTCTGGTGTGATATCATGCTCATGGGCTTGGTTAGAGGTGTGTTCTGGTGTGATGTCATGCTCATGGGCTTGGTTAGAGGTGTGTTGAGGTGTGTTCTGGTGTGATGTCATGCTCTTGGGCTTGGGTAGAGGTGTGTTCTGGTGTGGTGTCATGCTCATGGGCTTAGTTAGAGGTGTGTTCTGGTGTGATGTCATGCTCTTGGGCTTGGATAGAGGTGTTTTGATGTGTGTTCTTGTGTGATGTCCTGCTCTTGGGCTTGGATAGTGGTGTGTTGAGGTGTGTTCTGGTGTGATGTCATGCTCTTGGGCTTGGTTAGTGGTGTTCTCTTGTGTGACGTCATGCTCTTGGGCTTGGATAGAGGTGTCCTCTCCTGTGATGTCATGTTCTTAGGCATGGTTAGGGGAGTGCTCTGGTGTGATGTCATGCTCTTGGTCTTGGTTAGAGCTGTGTTCTGATGTGATATCATGCTCATGGGCTTGGTTAGAGGTGTGCTCTGGTGTGATGTCATGCTCTTGGGCTTGGTTACAGGTGTTCTCTTGTGTGATATCATGCTCATGGGCTTAGTTAGAGGTGTGCTCTGATGTGATGTCATGCTCATGGGCTTGGTTAGATGTGTGTTCTGGTGTGATGTCATGTTTTTGGGCTTGGTTAGAGGGGTGTTTTTTGGATGTCATCTCTTGGGGGTTGGTTTTTGTTGTTCTGGGTGATTATGCTCAGGGCTTGGTTGGGTGTTTGGTGTGATTTATGCTTTGGGGTTGTTAGAGGTGTGCTTGTGTGATTTCCTGCTCTTGGGGTTGGTTAAATGTGTTCTGTGGATTCATGCTCGGGCTTGGTTAGAGGTGTTTGTGTGATTCATGCTCTTGGGCTTTGGTTTAAAGGGGTGTCTGGTGTGTTCATGCTCTGGGGTTGTTAGAGGTTTTTTTGGGGGATGTCATGCTTTGGTCTTGGTTAGGGTGTTTCTTTTGATTCATGCTCTTTGGTTGTTAGAGGGTTCTCGGGGATCATGTTTTGGGGTCTTGGTTAAGTGTGTTCTGTTGTATTCTTGCTTTGGTCTTGGGGGAGTGGTGTGTCTTGTGTAATGTCATGTTCTTGGCTTGGTTAGAGGTGTGGTTCGGGTTGTGATGTCATGCTTTGGCTTGGTAGAGATTGTTCTTCCTGTGATTTTTCTGTCTTGGTCTTGGTTAGAGGTGTGTTCTTGTGTGATGTCATGCTCTTGGTCTTGGTTACAGGTCTACTCTTGTGTGATGCGTCATGTTCTTGAGCATGGTTAGAGTCATTTCCTTAGGCAGAACCCAATGCACTACCCAAAGGCCTTTAATGCCATTCAGACAGCCCTGGCCCTTGTACCTTGATATTAACACATGGAATAAAGGTGGGCCCCAAGAATCATCTCCACTGTTGGGCCTTTCATACCCCAGTCTGACACTGTGCTCCTCCCATATGGTTACTAGAGGACTACCACAATTAACTTAGCTCTCCCTAGTAGGGCGTTTGAGTTTGCAGTTAGGGCGACCCCTTTACATGGTGACGGCTGCAGTGTCTGTTGCATTGCTGGAATGTCTCTTTAAACCCTAATAAAACACGGTAAAGGCTACTCACAGCCCACCCTGCGCGCTGAGCATTCAACAAAGTAAACTCATTATGGCTTTCCCTTCAAAACCCAATAGGCTCATAATCCAAGAACATTAAATGCTGTCAAATTTACCACGGCCAATAATACAACATTTCTTGTTTTGTTTGCAGCGAGGCTCTAGGTATTGTACATTGGGATGGCTCGGCTCCAAACATTCTTAAATCCATTCCGCAGTCAAGGTTTCAAACGCGCTTATAATTATGATGTCTGTGCGCGCCGCTCCTCGGCCTATCTAACAAAGGACATATTTCCTGCCGCCGTCTATGGAAAATGCTGCAGCGCGGAAACCCGCGGCCGCGCGCTCGCCGCCGCCGCCGCCACCGCTTTTGTTTCAACCCAAGGAGAAAAACATCATTACAAAGTTTCAGAAGTGGCTTCCTAAGTTTCCTTTCACCGCTGTCTAATTGACTATTGATTTTGTTTCTCTTAAATCGCTGCCGCGCTTTGTTTTCTTCCCCCCCTCATCATTATATCTTAAAATTAAATGGAAATTATATCACCGCGCTCATTAAGACTAATTAACTTTAAACAGTGGCTTGGCATTTTGGCTTTTAAACACAGGGTGCTGTAAATTGTATTTACTCATAGGGAGGATTTAAAGGGGTTGTCTCACTACATCGATTCATCTCACCTCAGTCCTGTTCTCTCGGTTTCATTTTTTTAATTCCCGGGGCGTGTTTATGGCTTCTACTTGGGGCCGGCCCTGAGGAGCTGTGAGGGAAACCAGGTCCCCGTAGCTTTTTGCGGGGCCCGTGGGGGCAGCCTATTTAGGAGAGATTTTAAAAAGGTCTGTTAGCATAGCAAAAAAATGCTGGAAAAGCCCATCAGGAGGGGATCAAAAAAAAGGGCTTTTGCTATAGCAAAAAAGTGCTGGAAAACCCATCAAGGGGGAGAAAGAAAGGTTTCCCGTAGCTTTTAGTGTCCAGCGCTGGCAGCCTTTTCAGGAGAGAATGAAAAAGGTCTGTAGCTTTAAACCCAACCGGTTTCTGGGGCCGGGGGCCTATTTAGGGGGGATTTGAACAGGTTGTAGCTATGAACGGTGCTGGGCCCCTATTAAAGGAGAGAAATTTAACAAAGGGCTGTAGTTTTTAACCTAAATGGCAGGGCCCATCAGGAGAGAAAGAAAAGGGTTTTTTGCTATTAAAAAAACCAGTGTGGCCGCCCTTTAAAGGGGAGATTTAAAAAGGTTTGTGCGTTGTAACCAGCACTGGCAGGGGCCCATCAGGGGGAAAAAGAACAGGTTGTTGCCTTTTAGCGCTCCCCGGGGGCGAGGGCGCCCAAAATTTAAGGGGGATTCTAGGGAAAAGGTTGGACCGTTAAATTGGGACCATATTGCAAAATGGAAAAAATTTTTTTTTTGTAAGATCTTTAACCCTAAAAAGCAGCGATTTTGTTTGTGAAAACAACCCCATTTAAGGGGAAAAGTTTTTTAAAAACAGGGAGAGTTTTTTGTCTTGTACAAGTAGCGGAGCCCCCAGGGCCCCGGAAAATTTGGGGGACCCTTCCCATAAAAGGGCATTTTTGACGATTTTTTTCCTTTAAAAACTTTACCCAAAAATACTTTTAAAAGTTTCCCAAAATTTTGGGACTATAAGGTTTAACAAACAGTCTCCAAAAAAACAAAAATTGGAGGTTTTGGTTTGGCACAAGACCGGACTCTTACCAAAACCTAAAAAAAGATCTCCAGCATGGAATTTTTAAAAAAAAAAGCCCAAAATCACTTACAAAATAAAAAAATAAGGGCCCCCAAAAAAAGGACAAAAAGAAAAGTAAATTTTTATATATAATTTTTATAAAATTTTTTATTTATATATTATTAAGGGGGGAAACAGTATTATAGCGTTATATTTTTTGGTTTAAAAAGGAGCAGTATTTTAAACAGTTTTATTTTTTGTACATGGGGGGGCAGTATTATAGTAGTTTTTTCTTGTAACCCTAGCCCGTATTTTAATTTGTTTTTATTCTTGTACATAGAGGCAGTTTTTTAGTTTGTGTTTTTTTCCCGTAATTTTTGGCTTAATTTCAGGGGAGTTATTATTCTTGTTTCAAGGGGGCGGTTTTCAGTGTTTTTATTCTTTGTACATTTTGGGGAAGTCTTTTTAGTAGTTATTTCCTTTCAAATAGGAGAAGTTATTATTAGTAGGTTTATTTTTTACAAAAGGGGGCAGTAATTTATAGGGGTTTATTTTGTACATTTGGGGGATTTTTAGTAGTTATATTCTTGTTTTAAAAAGGGGAAGTTTTTAGTAGTTTTATTCTTGTTTCATTTGGGGGCCCGTTTTTTGTAAGTTATATTCTTGTACATAGGGAGCCTTATTTTTTAGTAAATTTTTAAATTTTTGTTTCATAGGAGCCTTTAAAATTTTAGTGCTTTTTATGTTAAAAGGGGGCGGTTTTTTATAGTGCTTTTATTTCTTGTAATTTTGGGGGTGGAGTATTTATGGTTGGTTTTTATTTTTGTACATGGGGGGGGAGTATTTTAGTAGTTTTTTTCTTGAAATAGGAATTTGGCAGTTTTTTGGAGTTTTATTTCTTGTACATGGGCGTGGGCTTATTATAGTAGTTATATTCTTGTTTCATAGGGGAAACAAATTTTTAGTTTTTGTTATATTTTTGAATTTTAAAGGGGCAGTATTATAGGAGTTATATTCTTGTAAAAAAAATGGGCAGTTTTTTTATAGCAGGGGTTTTTTTCTTGTACAAAAGGGTTTGCATATTATAGTTTGTTATATTTTTTGTACTTTTGAAGCAGTATTAATTTGTTGGTTTTTTTATTTGTTTCATTGGGAAACAGTATTTTAGAGTTATTTTTTTGTATATAGGGGGGGGGAGGCTTTTAAAAGTAGTTATATTACCCGTAAAATAAGGGGAAGTAGTATTATAGTAGTTTTTTTTTTTAAAACTTTTTTTGTTCATAGGGGCGTTTTGTTTTGTTTTATTCTTGTACATAGGAGGCAGTATTATTGTTGTTTATTTTTCTTTTACATTGGGGGCAATATTTAATTTGTAGTTATTTTCTTGTACAAAGGGGGGGGGGTAAATTTTAAGTTGTTATATTCTTGGGACCCTAGGGGGGGAGTTTATAATAGTTATATTCTTGTCATAGGGGCCCGTTTTTTAGTAGTATATTTCCCTTTTTTAATAGGAGGATAATATTTTTGTAGTTTTTATTTTGTACAAGGGGCCAGGGGATTATAGTTGTTATTTTTTTGTACCCTAGGGGGGAGTTTTTATAGTAGTTATAAATTTTTGTACATAGGGGAGCGTATTTGTAGTAGTTTTTTTTTTGTACATAGGGGGCGGAAATTTTAGGGGGAAGGGTTAATTTTTGTACATAAGGGGCAGGTTTTATAGTTGTTAAATTTTTTGTAATTGGGGCAGTTTTTTTTAGTAGTTATTTTCTTTTTACATTAGAGGACAAATTTTTATTTTTTGTTATATTTTGTAAAATGGGGGGGGATTATTGTAGTTTTTTTTTTTCTTTTTTACAATTGAGGCAGTTTTTTTAGTAGTTTTTATTTTTGTGGTTTCCCTAAAGGAAAGGGGGAGTTTGTTTAGTAGTTTTATTCTTGTAAATTTTTGGGGAGTTTTATAGTAGTTTTAAAAAATTTTTTCAATTTTGGGGGAGTTTTATAGTGTTATATTCTTGTACATAGAGGACCGTTTTTATTTTTTTGTTAAATTTTTCTTGGGAACCCCTAGGGGGCAGAAAAATTTTGGTTGTTAATTTTCCTTTTACTAGAAGGGAGGGGTTTTTTGGTTATATTCTTTGTACCCTAGGAAAGGGGGTATTATAGTAGTTTTATTCTTGTACATAGGGGCAAATTTTTTAGTAAATTAAATTTTTTGTACATAGGGGCAGTATTTTTAGGTTTTATTTTTGGGGGAAAAATAGGAAGCAGTATTTAGTGGTTATATTCTTTTAAATTTTTAAAAAATTTTTGTGTTATATTTTTTGTTCCCTAGGTGGCCCGTATTAAGTTGGTTAAATTTTTTTGTTAATTGGGGGAAATATTTTAGTTGTTTTTATTCTTGGTTTAAAAAGAGAAACAGTTTTGAAGTTGTTATATTTTTTACATTGGGGGGCCCGTATTATTTTTAGCTAAAATTCTTGTAAATAGAGGGGCAGTTTTTGTAGTTATATTTTTTGTACATGGGGGGCAAATATTATAGTATTTATTTCTTGTAATATAGGGCAGTTTTTAGTAGTTATATTCTTGTACCTTGGAGCAGTATTATTTGTAGTTATATTTCTTGTAAAATTTGGGAAAAACGGGAAATTTTAGTAAATTTAAAATTCTTGTAAAATAGGGACAGTTTTTATATTTGTTTATTTTTGTACATTTGAGGGTTTGTATTTTGTAAAAATTTTTTGTACATTGGGGGAGCATTATAGTAGGTTTTTTTTCTTGAAATAGGGGGCAGTATTATAGTAGGGAATTTTTTTTGTCTTGGGGCGTATTTTTTACTAGTTAAATTGTTTTTTCATAGGAGCCCGTATTAAAGTAGTTTAATTTTCTGTAATAGGGGCGTTTATTATAGTTTATTGGTTTTTACATTTGGGACGTATTATTTTGAGTTATATTTTTGTTTCATTGGGGCAGTATTTAGTAGTTTTATTCTTGTACATAGGAAAGGGAGTATTTTAGTAAGTTATTTTTGTACATAGGAGGCAGCATTATAGTAGTTTTTAGTTGTACATAGGAGAAGTATTAAGTAGTTATATTCTTGCACATAGATTTGGGGGTATTTTTAAATAGTTAAAATTCTTGTACATTTTGGGAAGCAATTTATTGTAGTTATATTCTTGGGAAATTAGAAGGGCCCGTAATATTTTAGTAGTTATATTTCCCTTTTACCCTAGGAAAGCAGGGATTATTGTATTTTTTTTTGTTATAGAGTGCAAATATTTGTAGTTATATTCCCCTTTTACATAGGGAGCAGTATTATAGTAGTTAAAATTTTTGTACTTTGGGAGCGTATTATAGTTTGTTTATTTCTTGTACTTGGGGGAGTTTTATAGTAGGGTTTTATTTGGAAAAAGAAGGGGAGTAATTTTTTGTAGTTTTATTCTTTTTAATAGGAGCAGTATTATGTAGTTTTATTCTTGACCCAGGGGCCCGATTTAAAAATGTTTATAATTTTTTGGGGAATTTGGAAAACAGTTTATGTAGTTATTTTCTTGTACATAGGGAGCAGTTAATTTTAAGGGGAGTTATTTCTTGTTCATAAGGGGGGAGTATTTATTGTAGTTATATTCTTTTTTCTTTGGAACAATATTATAGTAGTTTTTCTTGTACATAGGGGCCGTTTTTTGTAGTTATATTTGTCATAAAGGGGGGGGAATTTTAAATAGGGTTTATTCTTCTCATGGGGGGGCCCGGGGTTTTTAGTAGTTATATTCTTGTTTAAAATCTGCAGTATTTTAGTAGTTAGATTTTAGTAGCTATTATGTTTTGAGATTTCAATTTTTGGTGAAATTTGGGAAGGGGTATAGAAATAGGGCTTCTTCACATTGTTTACAGTTTTTCTGCAAACTTTTTGATAAAATCTTAATGATAGAAAATTTTTATTTACATTTTTTGCCAAATTTTATGAAATGGAAAAATTTCTTTTTTGTGATGAAAAAACAAAAAGCTGATGTTTTCGCCTGATTTTATGTTTTAGTTCTCCTTTTAAGTTCCGGGTTTTCCCCAGTCAATTTAAAATTTTGTACATTAATTGCTTTGTAAAAATTGATGGTTTAATTTTTTTAATTTCCCCCTTTCAGATCGGGACACAAAGTCTTCAGATCAAAATATTTCCCCTTGGGTTTCACTTTCTCGCGGGAAAATTTTGGAAGAAAAAATTTTTCCGACATCTTGAAATTTCCCCAAAAGAAAAATTTAAAATGGGGGAAGGGGCGGGGAAAACAAAGGGAAGGGGGCCCCCAAATGCCCGTTTTATGTTACTTCCCAAAAAAATGTATCTGACCAAAAACCTTTGAGAGGTCTCCTTTCTTTTCCCAAAGGTAAACCCCCCTTTTTGTCCCTTTTTTCTCTTTTTCCTTACCATTTTTTTCTAACAAGTCTGATTCTTCTTGTTTAACCCATCGAGGGGAAAATTTAAAATTTTTTTCCCGCTCTTTGGTTTTTTTAGGTTGGGAAAGGGGTTGGCTTTTTTGGGGATTTTTTTTACTTGGTTGGGTTTTCTTTGGGTTTTATGTGACCCTTTTTAGTCTTCACCAACGTTTAAGGGGAAGGGTTTTGAATTTTTCCCTTTTTCAAAATTTTACAAAGGGAAAATCCTAGCCCCAAAAATGGGCTCCGGACCATGTTATTCCCCGCCATTGTTTTAAATTACCTGTTAAATATGTCCAACCTTTTACTACCTATGTAACTATGTGCTGTGAAAGTACCCTGTTTATTACCGGGCGCTGTGATGGTTCTAGAGCATGGGTGTCATACTCATTTTCACCAAGGGCCACATTGGTATCCTAGTTGCCGTCAAAGGGCCATTAAGGGTTTTAGAGGGTGGCTCCGGTGCCAACTAGAGATGCTACCAGTATAATGTTGTATTGAGTTAAACCCTTGAAAGAAATTTTGGGGGGAGTGAAAAGGAAAAAAAGGCCCAAAAATATTTAGAGGTAAATCAGCTAATTTTTATATTAGCTTTTCAAGGAGTTCTACTGGAAAATGGGTTTTTGGGCAGGCCCGTTTTTGTACAAGGGCCCATGAAACTTTTTCAGTTTTTTTTTAAACACATTAGACAGAGGTCTTCAAAGGATCTTAACATCAAAATGCCATATGAAAGAAAAGTTATTTGCAACAGGTGAAGACATAAACATTTTGCAAACTTGAGTCTATCGTAAAGAGTTAGTGCTTTTGAAAGCTTACGATCAAAAATACTTTGTTGGTCGCTAAAAGGTGTCACCTGATTTCTTCAGGGTTGTCAGAGCTGTGCCACCACCTGGGAGTGTCTGAACAGAGCAGTGTGGAGGTGTGCACTGAAGCCCCAAATCCAAGATGGCGTCCGCTTCCTGGGTTGGTACCATCGTCTCTGCCAAGCATTGGCTGTGCCCTCATGGAAAAGTTACTTTTCCATTCAAACCTTTGGGATCCCTTGTCGTTTTGTATTCCCCTCTCAGGGAACATAATGATGGAGGGGGCCAAGTTAGAACATGGTTTTAGGGAAGGGGTTTTCCCCAACTTTGAGCTTCTTCATCTTTTGTAGCTTGGATCTAAAAAAGTGATCTCTTCAACAGTAATGTTGGAGAGGGATGAAGTAATGGAGGATGTGTGAAGGTTCGCGTGCTCCCCTTTTTTTTCCCTGTTTTTTCAAGAGAGGAGAAAAAGGAAAGAAATGCTGATATTTATGAATTGGTGGATGTGTAAGCATACAAAATAAAGAGGCCAAGTTTTTTGGTTGTTTGTATGGGCCCCTGATTTTATGTATCTGTGATGGCACCGTTTGACCCCCAGAGGGTGTCTAAAAAAATATGGCGGGGCCCTTCCCGACCAGTAGGGACCATCTTTTGAACCCCAAAATTTATGATAACCCCCTTTTTTAGCAATTTAGGGGCCCCTTAGCCATTGGGGAATGGACATTTGTCCAGGGGCTCCAGCCATTGGCTTTTTTCCCTGCCACTTAAGCTTGCGGTGTGGTTCCCATATGAGTGAGGGGGTGGAAAGGGGGGTGTGCTTGGCAATGGTTGGAGGCATGGCCTCATGTGGTGTCATGTTTGGACATGGCTAGAGACATAGCCTTGTGTGATGTCATGTTTGGGTATGGTGAGTTAGGCGGTGTGATGTCTGTTTTGGGGCAGGCTGGTATGGCCTGGTGTGGGGCATGTATTGGGAGGGCTGGTATGGCCGGGGTTGATTCATGTATTGTGGGAAGGTGGGGGTCATGGCCGGTGTGATTTCATGTTTGTGGGAGGGTAGGTCATGGCCTGGTTTTGTATGTATTTTGGGGGGGGCTGGAGTCATGGCCGGTTGGATGTCATGTTTGGGGCGGGGGGGGTCATGGCCCCGGGGTGATGCATGTATTGGGGGGGGCTGGAGCAGGGGCCCGGTGTGATGGTCATTTTATTGTGGCAGGGCTAGGGGGGTTTTATGGCTTCCCTTTGTGTGATTTTATATTTTGGCAATGGGGCCTTTTTTTGTTTTGGGGGAATTTTTAAAGTATTGTTTGGGAAGGGATTGAAATGAAGGGTTTATGGTGAGATCCCTTTTTGTTTCTTTTGCAGGGCTAGAGGTTTTTAAAATTTATGTGATTTCATTTTTAGGGGGATGGTTAAGGCTTGGTCGGGTTTTTGATTTTCATGTTTTTGGGGCAGGGTAAGTTGCTATGGCCTTGTGTGATTCATTTTTTGGGTTGGTTTAAGGGGGGGTTTTGGGCGGGTGTGATGGCATGTTTTGGGACAGGGCTAGGGGCTCATGGCCCGGTGTTTTGTAAAAGTTTTTAGGCATAGGGTTTTGGGGTGGGTGTCATGTATTTTTTCAGGACTAGGGGGTATGGCCTTGTGTGTTTTATTGGGTTATGGGTTTGGGGTATGGCTAGGGGGTTTATGGGGTTTTTTGGGGGGGGGCTAGAGTAAAGGCCCGGTGTGTTTCCCTGTATTGGGGCATAGCCTTTGGGGTAATGTCATGTTTTTGGGGGGCCGGGGGGTTGGGTCTTTGGGCCCGGTGTAAAAGTCATGTTTTGGGGCCCGGGGGTAGAGTATGGCCCCGGTGTGAGCCTTTTATTTTTGGGGCAGGGGGCCTTTTAGGGAGGTTTTATGGCCTGGTTATGTCCCTGGGATTGGGGGATAGCCTGGGGGTAATGTTTTGGGGGTTTTGGGGAGGGGGAGGGCTTTGAGTCAAAGGCCCCCGGTGGATTTAAAGTCATGTTTTTTGGGGATGGGCCTGGGTGGTGTCTTGGGTTTTTGGGGGGGGGCTTTGGGTCATGGCCCTGTATTAAAGTAAAGGGGGCAGGGCATCAGGGCCCGGTGTGATTTTCATGTATTTGGGCATGGCTTGGTGTCTTGTATTGGGGCAGGGCTAGAGTCATGGCCTGGGGGGATGTATTTTTGGGTGCAGGGGGGCATGGGCCCGGTGTGTGTCATGTTTTTGGGCAGGGCTAGAGTATGGGGGGGTGTGATGGGCATGTATTGGGGGTTGGGTTTGGGGTCATGGGCCCCGGGGTGTTTTATGTTTTGGTGAGGGCTAGAATCATGGCCTGGTGGTGTGTAAATTTTTGGGGTAAAGGGTAGAATCTTGGGCCCGGTGTTTATGTAAAGTATTGGTGGGAGGGGTAGAATTATGGGGCCTTTTGGGGTGATGTCTGTTTGGGGCAGGGCTTTGAGTCCTGGCCGGTTGTGATGTCATGTTTTTGGGGGAGGGGGACAGACTTTTATGACTGGGAACCCCCTAATGGGTGTTTAAAAACCCCCTTTCCTCCAACCTTTACTCCGGGCTCCATCCCCTTTTATTTATCACTTCCATCATTTCTTTGTTCCCTTTTCTCCAAGGTGTTCCTGGGTTGGGCCCCCAATTTGGGCCTCGGGAAGGGGCAGGGGTTTTAAGGCATCATTTCCTTTTGTCAACTTAATGAGATATAAACTTCCCCAAAAAATGTCTAAGTTACATTTTATATGTAGAAGCAAGAGAAAAGTTTTTACCCGGTGCAGTTCTGTAGGTCTGATGAGGTGTTCAGTGAAGTAGGTCTGAACTCTCGCTTTCTTCGTTGCTTAGTATAAGGTGTTTGTTGTTCGTTTAGAACCCCTTTATTATGGACACAATTTGGGAAAAAAAAAACACTTTACCAGCATTTTGTTCACAATTTTTCTTCTGCGTTTGCTGATACTGAGGTGTCGGAGTGATATTGTAGCAGCTGTTTGTAACACCGCCTGGCAGGGAGCAGAGCAGCATTGTGGATATGGAGGCAATACTCCCCCCGACGTGCAGGGCAACGAAAATGGGCACGTGTTTCAGATTCCCCAGCTGCGAGGGGAGCCGGCCCCCCCCCAAAGTTTTCAAAGGGGAATGGGAAGCCCTTGGGTATAAATAGGAAAAAAAGGCATTTACATTGGGTTAAAAGGGCCCCGAATACCCTAGGGGGCTTTATCAGTGTCGGGGAAATCTTAATTTTTTTTGCTGAAGGAGAGTTTTTAAAAAAGGTTTTCCATTGGATTTTTTGACTAAAAATTTTTGCTACTTTTTTTCTGGGCCCCAAAAATAGTTTTACAAAGTTATGAAGGGAAGGGGGGATTAAAATCAGGTGTTTTTAAACGCTTTCAACTTAAAAGGGGGTTTTTTTTTGGGAATTTTTTGTTTGTTAAAACGGAAAAAGCAAAAAGGGGGGGGGGTACGGGGGGCGGGTTCCTTGTTGGGGGGTTTAATTTAGTATATTGATTGACCGTCCGAGAGTAAAAATTTACAGCCTGGGCAATTCGCGGGCTAAGAGGGTTTTTGAGTTTATTACAAAAAAAAACAAGTTTTTATAATTTTTGGGGGGTTTTAAAAAATTCCCCCTAAAACAACAAAAGTGACATTTCTTCCACCCCTTTTTTATTGGCTTTTCTTAAACTACATATTTTTAAAAATTTTAAGCCCCCTTTGTTTTAAAAGAATCAAAAAGGGTTAGGCAGTGGCCTTCCTTTGGTTTTTGTTGAGGAAAAACAAGGTGTTTGCCCGGACACAGACGCCTTTGTGGGGGTAAATAACTTTTAACCCAATTACATTTCCTTTATGTTTTAACCCGGAAAAGTTGAAGGATTAATGATTGAATGAAAAAGGTTGGGGCGACCCCGGGGGGTTAAGATTTAAAACGTTTAGTTTGGGTTTTGCAGTCTGTTGGGTCAGAGGTTTAAGTGGGAGTTTACAGTATCGAGTTTCACTTAGCTTTTCATTTTCCCAAATTTTTCCCCTTTGTCTCCCAAAAGTGAGAATCTCTCCCCTCCCCCCCTTTCCCCACACAGAAAGGTCTTTACATGAACACTTTGGGGGTGTCTGCTGAGGGGAGAAGATACTCCCGGGTGGGAGGAAGGGAAAAACGCCCCTCCCTTTTAATAAGCTTGCTTAGAAACCATTTTTAAAAAGGTTTCCAAAAAGGGTAAAAAGATTAAAAACCCCTTTAAGGTTAAGTTAAAGGTTATTGGGGTAAACCCTTTTTTTTTTTCCGGGCTGGTGAAAAGTCCTCTTTTTCCCGGTGCCCTTCCCCTTTTGGGGTTTCCTTTGGGATTGGCTGCTAGTGTTGTCCAAACCCCGCTTTTCTTCCCGGGGCCCCTAATTTTTTTCCAAGGTGGGGCCTGATGTATCCCAATTTTTCTTAAATTTTGCCCAATTTTTCTTTGTTTGTATTTTTTTTAGCCAAAAAAAAGGGAAAAGGGAAAATAGTGTCTCTTTTTTTTTTTAAAAGCAATGGTGGGTGGGCTCACCCTCTTGGGCAGCATCACAGGCCATTGGGTTTGATCTTGGGGTAATGGATTTTTATCAATTGACCCCCCCTTATTTTGAAAAATGCTGGTTGGCAAAAAGGGTGGAAACCAAAAAAAGTAAGAAACCCCAAAAAGCAGTTGCAAACAATGGAGGGGGGTGTATCAAAAATAAAAAGTAGGGGTTTTTCCATTAGATGGACAGCAATGGGCCCCCCGGGCCCCAGATGGAGAAGGAATAAATTTAATGATTGAATTCCCGGAGCAAAGGGCAGCAAAACAAAAACCCGACCCCAACAAATTTGTTTTTTCCCTACTCTGTTTCCCCAACTTTGTCCCTTTTTAAATTTTGCCCTAATTTTCCCTCCCTGATGAATCCCACTGTGAGGAAAAAGACCCTCAGCTTCCCAAAATTTTCACTAGGAAGGGGAAATCATTTAATTTTGGAAAAGGAATTTTCCCCAAAATTTTGATGCAAGGCCTGAAAGCCCCCAATCCATCCATAGGGGAAAAAAGCCCCGCAGGGGGTCGAAGAAAAAAAAGGATGTTTAGTTTAAATTTCGTTAGCACCTTGCCCGGGTTTTTTCCTGGTCCCCGAACCCCAAACGGGGCGGCCAGGGTTTTTCCGAGGGTTTTTTTTTAAGGATTTTTTGGGAAAAATGTGCATCCGGTCCCCCCAGGGTTTTATATTTTTAAAAATGGGAAACATCCACTTTCATAGCCCGGTTCCCCTCGCATTTTTTAGGGGGACACCCGGGAAAGGGGGAAGGAAAACCAAAAGGGTTTGGGACAAAAAAACCCAAAACAAAAAACCCGAGTTTGGTTCCCCTGTTGTAGCTTTTGGCCCCCGGTTCGATGTTATCACTGGCTCGGTTCCCTCCCATGCCCCGCCCGCCAATGACCCCTTTTGTTTTCCCAAATCCCAAAAAAAGGGATGGCCGACGGGGGGCCCAGAGTGAGACCCTTGCAGGGGGGGTTTTAGAGGGGGGGTGAAAGGGGGTTTTTTAAGGGGGGTTTCAACGTGGGATTGGGCCCCCTACAGTTATTTAAATCGAAACCCAAGGGGCCCAAATTTTTGCTTTTGTTGGAGGGGGGGTACCTGCACCACCATTCCAGAAGTATCCACACACAGGAGCAAGGTAACATTCACCCCCCCATATGTGCCCAGCACAAGGCCAACCTAAGGTAAATAGACACATATTGCTGTCTTTTTGTCTGTAACCATATCCGTATTTGCACCTCTGACCAATATCTGTATAGTTATACCCCTATGTTTGTATTGAGTTTCCAGTTCGCTCACAAGGCGATTAAATCTTTAAACTCTAATCCTGAGCGAGTCTCTTGTCTTTATCACCCCGATCTCACACGTCCGTTTTTCTTGGTCTCTTATATATCGCTACCTGGGCTGGTTCCTTACCTTTTTATAAGTCTGTAACGGACCGGTCTTATAGCCAATGAGGAACTTGTGTCAGTCTACCGGGCTGAGAGAGTTATGTTTTACCAGTGTGGGTAAACAGAACTCTCCCAGCCGTTTAGGGTTGTGGGTGAGTGTGGTATCCGATCGCACTCCTTGGGTCTTCCTGTGCCCATGTGGACATGGGTTAAATGTGTATCCCTATCCAGCTGACCTTGTACACCCTAGTGGGAGTGCAATGTCATGACAAACCTCAAGTCAAGCCATTGACCATCAAGTGGGCGTGGGCTTTTCCTGACACCTACCAATGTCCCTCTGTATTCTAACCCTAACCAAAACAGCATAAAACCACCAAAGAGAGCTCCGCAATAGAACACACTGAAAAACTAAACATAAGCAACAGAGAACTAAAGACAAATAGGGAACAGAAAACTAAAACAAAGCAGGACACAACAGGACTAAGTACATAATATACTAGAAACAAAATGCAGGAAGATCACGAGACTCAAGCTCTCAGCTTAACAGTATACTCTGCGCCAGCCACCAATAGAAACTCTGCTTTATAGAGGCTAGCAATCAACTCTTCCCACTAATCGAGCTCACATGTGTTGCATGGTCATGAGGGAGTCACAAGAGTTTTTGATGCAGTTACAAAGCAGGAGCCTCATCAGATCTAGTAAGCAGATGAAGATGAGGTGGAAGGTGAATTTCTGCAATTTGTCACACTATTTTAACATCGGGCAGAGGAGGTTCCATTAGAGACCTTAATTACAGATTTATCAATTTTTCCAGCAAAAACAGTGAACTGCTTTCCCTGCAGAATGACGGACACCACAAAATCAAAGTCTTGGAGGAAGGAACTGCACTGTGGTCCCTCAATTGCTCTTCAGGAGTATGTATTCAGTATTTCATCAAGCCAGTACCCACCACAGCAATATAAATGGAAACAACACGGTCAAGGTTTGCAGCGTTTTATGCTGTAGATGAATCCTTCCTCAGGCAGCAGCCCATGTGGGTAGGATGCTAGGATTGGTGAGGAGCAGACCTGTTTTGCTGTTGGAGGCAGGTTCTATGTGAAGGGTTAATCCACAACCTGGAACCTTGTGAACCTTGCTGTTTCCATTTGGACTACTGTGGAGAATACCAGGGACATGAAAAGCAACTGAGTCACTGAAGTGCAGTTTATTCCACCTAGATTTTGATGTACTGCTCATGAGGCAGTGGTCGGCCTCTCACTGGAGCGTGCACCCAGCATCAAAAGAGTTACAGTACTGTATGGTACTATTGTCCTGTACTGCTGTTACATGTATTAGTGAGGTGCATGCAGTGACTGGTGGTCTATCGCACCTCTCTACAGTACAGTGCGGCACTACATGTCCTGTACTGCTCTTACATGTATTAGTGAGGTGCATGCAGTGATTGGCGGTCTATAGCGCCTCTCTACAGTACAGAGTGGTACTACATGTCCTGTACTGCTCTTACATGTACTAGTAAGGTGCATGCAGTGATGGGCGGTCTATAGCGCCTCTCTACAGTACAGTGCGGTACTACATGTACTGTACTGCTCTTACATGTATTAGTGAGGTGCATGCAGTGATTGGAGGTCTATAGCGCCTCTCTTCAGTACAGTGTGGTACTACATGTCCTGTACTGCTCTTACATGTATTAGTGAGGTGCATGCAGTGATTGGTGGTCTATAGCCCCTCTCTACAGTACAGTGCAGTACTACATGTCCTGTACTGCTCTTACATGTATTAGTGAGGTGCAGGCCCTGATTGGCGGTCTATAGCGCCTCTCTACAGTACAGTGCGGTACTACATGTCCTGTACTGCTCTTACATGTATTAATGAGGTGCATGCAGTGATTGGCGGTCTAGTAGCACATCTCTACAGTACAGTGTTGTACTACATGTCCTGTACTGCTCTTACATGTATTAGTGAGGTGCATGCAGTGATTGGGGGTCTACAGCCTTTCTACAGTACAGTCCGGTACTACATGTCCTGTACTGCTCTTACATATTTTAATGAGCTATATGCAGTCGCTGGCAGTCTATAGCTCCTCCTTACAGTACCTTTTGGTATTACATATCCTGTACTGCTCTTACATGTGTTAGTGAGGTGTATGCAGTGATTGGTGGCCTATAGCGCCTCTCTACAGTATGCACCTCACTAATACATGTAAGAGCAGTACAGTGCGGTACTACATGTCCTGTACTGCTCTTACATGTATTAGTGAGGTGCATGCAGTGATTGGCGGTCTATAGAGCCTCTCTACAGTACAGTGTGGTACTACATGTTCTGTACTGCTCTTACATGTATCAGGGAGGTGCATGCAGTGATTTGTGGTCTATAGCGCCTCTCTACAGTACAGTGTGGTACTACATGTCCTGTACTGCTCTTACATGTATTAGTGAGGTGCATGCAGTGATTTGTGGTCTATAGCACCTCTCTACAGTACAGTGTGGTTCTACATGCCCTGTACTGCTCTTACATGTGCCAGGATGAGTGGCTCCTTTGGGATCCAAGTGAGGGCCCAATTTTCTTATTTCTGGTCCATTGTGTATAAAGTCCATGTTTATTATTTAATTTGCAAGCTTCCCACGTCAATTTTACTTTGTGACCGAAACCCTTAATCTACATTTTTGCATTGTCTTGGGGACATTTTGGGGTCTCTGAACCAATTAACAGTTTTCCATAGGGTTTTGGTTTCAACATGCGACGCTCATACCGGAACCAATTCATATTGTATGTGGAAGGACCCAAATAGATTGAGCTCATTGGACTGTCCCTTCAGCACCTTCTGAAACTTTATGGAAACTTTACTGTGTGCTCTCGGATGCACAACTTTTTGTGTTGTCTCTGTTCTCAATTGTTATAAAATAAATCTTTGGGGTTTTTATTTTTTTGGTCTTCAGTCATAAATCAAGCGCTTATCATCAGCTCCGAGACTGGAAGCTGTAGTTATGACCGATCCTATCAGGAGTTTGTCTTGATGGTGTTGTCGAAGCTCCGAGGTCATATAAGTCACTAGGTCAAAATGCGCTGGTGGCGTCTAGAAACCATCATCCCGGCCGCGGTGGAGATCATGATTGTGATGTCTACGATGACATTTGATTAAAGATTTCCCCCAAAGCCAGGTGCATTGAGAAGTTAGTCTGGGTATCCTGTCAAAATAAAGATACACAGCCCCCGTGACTGGAGGACGGCGGCCTTTCATCTTCTCATCCAGACACTGCCCACCGGGATCCGTTTTTCACTTAGATGTTTACACCTTGAAGCCGTCTGCTTTCTCTTTCTCTTTCGGAGCAGCGTGTTTGGTCTTTACGGCTTCTCCACCGCATCTTGTTCCAGTCTTGCACAGTGTTGTCTTTAAGAACAGGTCATCGAGACGCTTGTGAAGTACGGCGGCTACGTGCGGCTCATACTGGTGCCATTGTTTCAGGTTTCCTCTTCGACGTTGTCAGGAAAACATTCTGAAACAAAATTTTCTTTGTATAAATTTCTGCTTGAGAACAATGCAGATTTATTTATTTTTATAAATATATAATGACATTCCATCATATGGTATCAGAGAGAGATAGAGAGAGAGACTGTGCAGTCCCATGTAAATCACTTTTGTGCATCATGTGCAGTCCCGCGTAAACCAGAAACAGAGAGAACACAGCGGTACACAGCAATCTCATGTGGGATATGTAGTCCCACGCATATTACATACAGGGAGAAAACACACAGCTGTAGTGTGCAGTCCCACATAAAACAATTTTGCGACACAGATCTGCAGTCCCGCTTAAATCTCATGTGCAGTCCCACGTAAATCAGAAACAGAGAACACAGCTGTACGCAGCAGTCTCATGAAAGATGTGCAGTCCCACGCATATTACATACAGAACGAAAACACACAGCTTACTGTGCAGTCCCACGTAAAACAATTTTGCGACACAGATCTATAGTCCCACGTAAATCTCATGCGCAGCCCAGTGTAAATCAGAAACAGAGAACACAGCAGTCTCATGAAAGATGTGCAGTCCCACGCATATTACATACAGAGAGAAATTACACATCGTACTGTGCAGTCCCACATAAAACAATTTTGCAACACAGATCTGCAGTCCCACGTACATCTCATGTGCAGTCCCGTGTAAATCAGAAACAGAGAACACAGCTGTACACAGTAGTCCCATGAAAGATGTTCAGTCCCACGCAAGAAATGCAGTCCCACACATATTACATACAGAGAGAAAACACATAGCTTACTGTGCAGTCCCACGTAAAACAATTTTGCGACACTGATCTGCAGTCCCTCGTAAATGACAAACAGAGAGAACACAGCTGTTCCAAGTAAAACACACAGCTGTACTGTGCAGTCCCACATAAAACAATTTTGTGACACAGATCTGCAGTCCCACTTAAATCTCATGTGCAGCCCCGCGTAAATCAGAAACAGAGAGCACAGCTGTACACAGCAGTCTCATGAAAGATGTGTAGTCCCACGCATATTACATACAGAGAGAAAACACAGCTTACTTTGCAGTGCCACGTAAAAAAAATTGCGACACAGATCCGTAGTGCCTTGTAAATCACAGAGAGAACACAGCTGTTCCACATAAAACACAGCTGTACTGTGCAGTCCCACGTAAAAAAAAACTTTTTTAAAACAGATGTGAGGTCCCACGTGAACCACTTGAGACAGATGTGCAGTCCCATGTAAACACAAACAGCGTATAGTTTTGTTCTGCAGATCTATAGAGGTCAAAGGTATAATATCACTGTGTGAGAGAGAGAGACAGAAAAACAAAATCACCCATCTTTCCCAGAGTCCTGAATGTCAAATGCCCATTCTAGTTACAAAGTATGTAGAGAGAGCGAGAAATGTAGATATACACTATGGCGTTACACCTAGCTTTTCACTTCCAATGATTCCAATGACAGCTGAGAACACCTCCCTTCCCCCAGCTCACACAGAATGAATCCTCATGTGCACACTTGGAGCCACATGTATGAATCTGTTTAGGTCTAAAACTCACTTTTTTGCCCATAGGTTACTATGGGCAAAAGAGTGAGTTTTAGACCTAAACAGTTTCATACATGTGGCTCTTGGTGTCTGCAGAGAGTGAAGACACTCCCTGCTGGGAGGAGAAACACGCCCCTCCATTTCACAAGCTCTGCTTGGCAACCAGCATAAAACACTGCCAAATGCTGTAGCGAGACAACCCCATTAAGGACCGGAATTTTTTTTTTCAATGTTGCGTCTGTTTTTTTCCTTCTTGCCTTCCATAGTTTTTTTTTATTTTTCCATCTACATCAGTGGGGGGCCTGTGGGCCAAATCTGTCCCGCAGTGTAATTAGATTTGGCCCATGAGTAAAGGGCAGAAAGTGTACAGAAGAAGCCAGGTGCTATCATTACATTGCTCTCACACACCCTCTACCCCCTGCATGGGGGCACAGAAGGGGCCACATGGCTGAGGGATGAGAAGGAAAAACTTCCTCAACTGTAGACATCTTTTCTGTAGATCCTGCTTGGTGCAACTGTGTTCAAGTTTTTAATTTAGTCCCATTGGGTATTTGAGTGTGACGACCCTGATCTATATTGACATGTGAGGGCTTGTTTTTTTTTTTTTTTTTACTTTTTAATAGTACCATTGACCGTACCATATAATGTACTGGGTAACCCCCAAAACAATTCAATGTCGGATGGAATGTGAAAGAGATGTAATTGAACCGTCTTTGCATGGGTTTAGTTTTTATGGAGTTCACTGTGCCATATAAATGATGTCGGTATTCTGCAGGTCGGTACCATCCCGATGATAGTGAATGTGTAGGGTTGTCGTTACATTTGAAAATAATTTTAAAAAAATTAAAAATTCTCATTGCGCAATCTGTGACTAAGCTTGTTCCCTAAAACGCGTAAGCGCCTGTCTGACTATCAAGCTGTATGTTCTTTGCTTCTAATGTGAATAAGATAAGTTTTATTCAAGGCGTTTTTTTCTCACCACAGTGATCGGCTTTTAACATGTAGGGAAAGGTAAATGAAAACTATTACCAAATACATTGCTTTGTTGATTTTGCTTTGGTCAGGAGATAAAGATTTTATCTCCTCTTAGAGCACTCAAGTTTTTCTGCTTACGTACCACCTCTCCCCACCTCTCCCTGCTCGCTCTCCTCTGTCTCCTATCTGATTGATCCGCAAGATGCCTTCAGTTCAATCACAGTGAGTCACTCCCTGTAGAGCCTTATCTAACGTTAATGAGCTGTGACACCAGACGCCACCTATTGATGGCTGAGACACTGTTTTTGGAAGAAAGAAGCCATGCTTTTCTAAACCTGGACAACTCTTTTAAGAGGAATACCTGTAATTAGGCCTTTACATAGAGTCTGAGGATGGGGTGTCCTCAGAGGTGGCTGAGCCACTATTTTTGGAAGAAAGAAGTCGTGCTTTTCTAAACTTGGACAACCCCTTTAAAATGAATACCTGTAATTAGGCTTTTGCATAGTCTGAGGATGGGGTGTCCTCAGAGGTGTTATTTGAGGCTAATAGAAAAGTTTGGGGCATACAGGAAGAGGATCTCCAGGATGTCAATTTTCTGCTGTTCTGAGCTTTGGTTGCTATCGTATGTTTGGTTACCAGTTATCCTCGTAGGGTTGGTTTAGCTTTCATAGGAACGTCACTTTGAGGCGACCAACTTGCCATAATCTGGTGGAGAGCGTACAGTCATGAAAATTGATTATGAGTCTGTATAGTTGGGTCATGAAGGTGGTGGTCACATCTCCATAGGTGGAGTATGAGAGTTTTTGAAGAGGATCTGCATTCTGCTGGCGCTCCTGCCCTGTAGCCCTACTGGAATGTTGTTTGCACAATGTGAGAAGCGGCCGCCGGTGTTGGGTTGTTTGCTCATATCATCCCACTGGAAAAAGGAATTAAAAGAGGATAGATCTGTCTTCTAAAGGGAGCGCTGAGTTTAAATAGATCTAAACCCTGATTTACCTTTGTAGCTGTGTATGATCCAAGGGCTCAGAATCGGTGTTGACACTATAAAGGACGGCTCCAGATAGAACAGCGAGCTTTTAGAACTTGACAACAATAGTTAATGGTGTTTATTGTGGCCACAGCGGAACCCAGTACAAGAAGGATGAGGCACAAAAGGGAATTTTTGATCAGATCGTGATATTCAATTTCAACTTTTAACTCTTTATGACTCTACAGGTGTTGTTAGTAGAGTAAGTGGCTCATAGAACGTTTGCTCCATTGTGTCCAAACTATTCATCTCTTAATCATCACCATTGACCATTCCTACTGTCATACTCCTGGCCTGTAGTCACATGGAAATTGATATGACCACCCAGGATAGGTAGCATACTCCTAATAAAGTCCCACCAAAGCTGCAATCAGCTGTAATCTAGGGATCACGAGGGGACATTTACATTGTGATTTAAATGATTACTCAGGAGTAATTTGATTGTAGATGTTGGGTGATGGTTGCATCGGAGGTGGTTGTCTTGACCAAGCCTGAAGCTAAAGGTGGAAGATCATTTTGGAAGTGTGATCATAGGTGGCATCCAATGAAGGCCAATGGCTGGTGGGACGCTCTTCCATCTGAGGTGGTTGTCTGACCAAGCCTGAAGCTGAAGGTGGAAGATCATTTTGGTAGTGTTATCATAGGTGGCATCCAATGAAGGCCAATGGTTGGTGGGACGCTGATTGTATTGACTAAAACTCAACATGTCTGCCATATTGGTACAAGTTGACCTAAATGTTGGTGGGACAATCCAATGCAATAGACGGATTGTGTTCAGTGTCACTGTTTCCAAGTTTTTAGAATATTTTTACTAGTTAGTATGCAGCCAATATTCTGATGTTGGGTGATAGTTGCATCTGAGGTGGTTGTCTTGACCAAGCCCGAAGCCAAAAGTGGAAGATCATTTTGGTGGCATCCAATGAGGGCCAATGGTTGGTGGGATGATTTCCCATCAGATTGTAATGTCTAAAGTTTAACATGTCTGCCATATGGTACAATTTCACTTAAATGTTGGTGGGACAAACCAATGCAACAGGGTTCAGGGTTACTGTTTCCAAGTTTTTAGAATATTTTAATAGTTAGTATTCTGATGCAGCCAATCTTCTGATGTTGGGTGATAGTTGCATCTGAGGTGGTTGTCTTGACCAAACCTGAAGCTAATGGTGGAAGATAATTTTGGAAGTGTGATCATAGGTGGCATCCAATGAGGCCCAATGGTTTCTGGGATGTCCTTCCATCAGATTATATTATCTAAAGCTCAATATGTCTGCCATATTGGCAGACATAAATGTTGGTGGCACAATCCAATCCATAGGTGGCATCCAATGAAGGCCAATGGTTGGTGGGATGCATTCCCATCAGATTGTAATGTCTAAGCATGTCTGCTATATTTTTACAAAGTGACATCATCATTGGTTGAACAATCCAATGCAACAGTCAGATTGTCTCCAGGGAAACTTTTTCCAAGTTTTTAGAATCATTTATTTGGAACTATTTTACTAAATAGTATTCAGATACAACAGAATTCCAGATGTGGGGTTATGGTTGTATCTGAGGTGGTTGTCTTGACCAAGCCTGAAGCTAAAGGTGTAAGATCATTTTGGAAGTGCAATCAAAGGTAGCATCCAAAGTAGGCCATCAGATTGTATTGACTAAAGCTCAACATGTCAGCCATATTGGTACAAGTTGACCCAAATGTTGGTGGGACAATCCAATGCAATAGACAAATTTGTTTAGGGTCACTGTTTCCAAGTTTTTAGAATATTTTTTTTTTTTTTTTTGAAATTCAAAGAACTTTATTTGGAAGAAAAAGGCCAACGTATGGCATAATCCAACATGCAGTACAGACAAAGATAAGATGAAATCTTGAATTACATGGTGGTCCAGAGAAATAAATTTAATCCCACGTTTAGTGAGCAGCTGTCACAATTTGTATAGCAAACGAATGCCTTATCATGAAAACTATACAACCAATGTGAAAGCTACTACGAAGAAAGTCTACAGCACAAGATTGGAGCTGCAGAAAGCATGTATGCTAAGGAGGAAGGTGGTAACCCCAAAGGAGTCCCCAGACTCATCGCCTGCCGGGAAAAAAGGGGAGGAGAGGGAGAAAGCAATGCAGCTATCTGATGCGGCCCAGAAGTAGTGCGCCCATCAGTGCAGACCCACAACTAAGAGGTTTAGTTTTCCGATATGCCCCCTCCTCGCTCCCCGCCACCCCCCGAGAGGCGCCAGAGCCACACAGCAGTAGAGCAACCACCGGGCCAAAGAAAAAACTTGAACTGAACAAAGGTAAAAGGGAAGGAGGGGGAACACCAGTCGGGTCGGAATCCATCACTACTCACCAAGACTGTGATGCAGTCGATGGCTTGTAACAAAAAGCTCAGGCGATCAAAAACATCGCATAATTGGCAGAGTCACAAAATTTTAACCAGTCACCCCAGACTTTGTAGAAGACTGTGCCCGTCACCGGGATGGGTCTCCCCGTATTTCCTCCCATCTGCAGATTCAATGAACCTCCTCGAACCAGCCCCGAGATAGAGGGGCAAAATTTGTGGAACCCCAACCAATCTGGGGATAACAGTTTTTTGGCAGCGTTCAACAACAGGTAATTAACCTATTTTGAAAGTGGGAAGGAACCCCGAACCATCAAAAAGAGCAGAGTGCTCGGGTCATTATCCAATTGTTCACCCGAAATCAAGTGGACAACATGAAGATTTTGAGCCAAAAAGGGTTGCAGAACCGGGCATTTTCCACCAGATGTGAGAAAATAGTTCCCTCTTCTCTCTGACATCTCCAGCATAAATTGGTGACTGTAGGATACAGAACATGTAAAAGCGAAGGGACCCCTGTACCACCGGGAAATAATCTTGTAGTTAAGTTCCTGTGTTCTTATGAGACCGAGTTCTACGAGCCAATGTAATATTTGACTCCATTCTTCCTCAAGAATACCCTAGAGAGCTCTTTTCCCACGCTTTCTGGTAAGGCTAGTTTAGGGAGGCCTCAGTCTGCTAATGCAGGCATAGATTCAAAGATAGCAGGTGCGTTGAGAAGGAAATTTTTAAGACACCAGCCCTCAAACACGGACAGGGCTCTACTCCCGGGAGAAAGGCATATTAAAGGCTGTATGGTTTGCACGAAATTTGTATAAGCAATCCAAGAACTTAGGACATGGAATTCCCGCTTTCAAGCTGAATATGTTTTAATGGTCCCAGCACTGCACACATCTGACATGACACTATACCCTCTATCACCCCCTTTACCAAGTCCCGGGGGCCTTAGCGTATCTGGAATCCCAGGGTTCCCAGTAATAGGAGTGAGCGGCCCACCAAATTTCAAGATGTGCATAGAGGAAGGGTAGGATCTAATTTTCCAAAACCACAGTCTGCACAATGAGGGGGGAAAAGTCGACAGGCGTTTTTTTGGGAAGCCAGCGCGGAGGGAGCCAGGAGATCGCCGCAGTAGGGATCCATAGAGTTCAGCCTCAATTTAAACCCCACAACTGATTTTTAGCATTATGAAAGCTGTCCAAAATTCGGGCCGCAGAATGCCGCCAATAGTAGGCTTGAAAAATTTGGAACAGAAAGGCCACCCTCAGCTCTGGACCTCATCAGTACCGCTTTTGCGACCCTAGGGTTTTTTTTGGGGCCCATACAAAGCGCATTATTAGGCCATGTAACGAGCAGAAGAAGGATTTAGAGAGGAGAATCGGAATTGACTGAAACAGATATAATAGTCGGGGGAGGATGTTCATTTTCACAATGTTGATTCGACCTAACCAGGAGAAGTCCTTTTTGTCCCACCTGGAGAGGTCGGAAACCGGATTAAGTTAAAAAACGAAAGAAGTTGGGGTCGAATAACTTACCAGAATCTGCGGATATTGATTCCCAAATATTTATCCGAGGAGCACGCCCAAGAGAAGGAGTAAGACTCCCTAAGTCTAGTCACATCCCCTGGGGAAAGGGAAATATTCAGAGCCACACTTTTAGTCATATTAACCTTATGGTTACTGAATGATCTAAAATCACCAAGAACCTTAAGGATGGAGGGGAGAGAAATGAAAGGTTTTGTGACATATAGTAGTAAATCATCTGCAAACGCCGAGCACTTCACTTCAAGATTTCCACATTTAATTCCGCTAATAGAGGCATTTGTACGAATATCCTGGAGCAAGTGTTCCACAACAAGAGCGTATAGGAGAGGAGAGAGGGGGCAGCCCTGCCTGGTACCATTGCGTATGGAGAGGGGGGAGGATAGCGACCCATTGACCCGTATCTGGGCTTGTGGGGAGTGATAGAGAGCCTGAATTATATCAAGAAGGATCGGGCCTATGCCAATGACGGAGAGGACCCCTGAGAGGAAGGACCAGTCAACCCGGTCAAAGGCCTTCTCCGCGTCTAAAGAGAGTAACATGCAAGGGATTTTGGATTTGCGAACAAAATTTATGAGGGTGAAAGTTTTAAGAGTGTTGTCCCTTGCTTCTCTCATAGGAACAAAACCCACTTGGTCTAAGTGGATGAGGTCACCTAAAAGAGGGTTCAGCCGTAAGGCAATCATTTTGGCAAAAATTTTAGCGTCAGTATTGATTAAAGAGATCGGGCGGTAACTCTGGCATAAGGCCGGGTCTTTTCCCTCTTTAGGGATGACAGTAATGTGGGCTTTGAGAAATTCCGGGGCAAATGGGGAGGTATGAGAGACCGAATTGAAATGATGCAGGATTGGGGAAGTGAGCTCCTCTTTTAGGACCTTATAAAACCTGGTAGTAAAACCATCTGGCCCTGGGCTCTTTCCAGTGGGTAAAGAGGCGATGGCCGATTGAAGCTCCAGCGGAGAGAAGGGGGCATCTAGCGCACTGGTGACATCACTGGGAAGGGGAGGATGGGCCGTACGCTGTAAATATTCTAGCAGAGTAGGAGGGGGCTCTGGGCCAACAAGTCGCGGAGTCGGGTTAGGGAGGCTATAGAGTTTCGAGTAGTACTCGTGGAAAGCTGACAATATATCTTCTGTCAGGTGCACTATGCGCCCGTCTGCCATCTTAACCTGGGGGACAAAAAGAGAGGCTCTCTTGTCCCTTAAAGCCCTGGCCAGGTATCTCCCCGGCTTGTTGCTCCACTCATAAAATCTAGCCTCACGCATTTGACGATAGCGCTTGTGCTTACGCTCCATAAGCGCCAACACTTCATGGCGCAGTTTAATCAAGATTCTCAAATCTGAATCGGAACCGGAGGTTTTATGAGTAGACTCTGCCGAGTGAAGTTCCGTTAGCAGAGACTGAAGCTTGCTTGCTGCTTCCCGCTTCAAGCGCCCCCCATGTTTCATTAGCACTCCTCGCAAGACGCACTTCAATGCCTCCCACTGGATTTGGGGGGTTGTCTGGTCCTCCCTATGGTGCTCCTGAAAATCCTGGATAGCGGTTTGCAGCTCTCTGAGGCACAGAGCATCTTGTAAAAGAGTCTCATTGAGCTTCCATGCAAATGGAGGACGTTTGTAGTGTGGCAAGTCGAGGTCGCAATGTATCGGGGCGTGATCGGAGTGAAGCAAAACATCAATCTCAGCGCGTACTGAATAAGGGAGAAGAGAGTGTTGAATAAAAATGTAATCAATACGACTGTATGATCGATGGGGGTTCGAAAAGGTGTAGTCCGTCTCACCAGGGTGCATGATCGCCAAACATCCGACAATTGCATTCCATGCAATAGAGTTTTGAGCCTATTAAGAACTCGAAGAGGGACAGAAGATCGTCCAGTAGATGGTCAAGGACCGTGTAGGGGTAGATTGAAGTCGCCACATATTATTATTGGCCTTGCGCAAAACAAATTTAGCTCGTCAAGCACCCTGGTAAGGAACGTGATCTGGCCTGTATTAGGGACATAGACATTAGCTATGGTGTAAATATGACCCTGGAGGCTACATTTTTAGAAGACCGCTCGGGCTTCATTATCTCTATAGGTGTCTATGCCCTGTATGGGAAGGAACTTATGAATGAGTATTGCTACTCCTTTTGTTTTCTGGGAAGGGTTGCCACTATGGTACCAGGCAGGGTAGTATTTGTTCTGCAAAACCCGCTCCTGATCCCGCAACAAGTGTGTCTCCTGAAGGCATATAATGCGAGATTTCAATTTATGCAGATGATAAAAAATTTTCGACCGCTTTTCAGGCGTATTCAATCACTTAACATTAAGGGATGTAACCCTCAGTGTGTGCATTCATAATAGTGAACAAACGCACCAAGAAGGGCTCTGATTTGAAAAAGGTGAGCTTCGACGAGACCCACCCCGACTGGCTGAGGGAATTGGGATACAAGAGGGGCAGCACAAAACAGAAAAGGCCAACATGGCTTACAAGACCAATAACCAACAAAAAGAGAAGAGAAACAGGGCAGCCTCGGAGCTGCATTTGACCAACATAGCAAGATGGCCCAACAGGTCAGAAAACGGCAATGGGGGCCAATATAAGCCGCCTGCGGAATAGCTTTGCGCAAGATGAATGCAACTCATATATAAGAGCTCCATAAGACAGGAAAGAGAATTTGACAGGTAAAAGGTGTTAGACAGTAATGGAAACAAATTATCAATGCATACAACATACATGAGGAGTGTCTAAAACCGTAAGAGAAGAAATTTCGACACAGCAACAAATTTAAAAGGTTCTTAGACAGGTCGATGACCCAGATTAGAGGGAAGAGAAGAAAGAGTCGGAGACCAATCAAAAGAGACCAACAAAATCTGCAAACCCCACAGTTTTCCCCAAAATTCAAATCAGCGGAGAGAGCCAGCAGACAAAACAGTTTTCCCCTTGGGTCCCTTCTTCGTGGTTAAACGCTGAGCTTTAGGAAGGGGAGGAGGAGGGCGGCCGACGGGCCCCGGGCCTGCTTGGAGGAGAACGGTTCTTGGAGGATTCGGTTTTAAGGGCATTGTTCCAATCCGGAAGGTCCCCCTGCGCAGCCCCAGAGTAGAAAGGAAGAGTCGCAGATCGGCTAGAGAGCGGAAAGCCGCCACTGAATCTCCGTGTTAGACTTGCAGGGAATATGGGAAGCCCCAACGGTACTGGATCTGACGCTGTTGGAGAATGGCAAGCAGAGGTTTCAGGGCCGACCTCATACGTAGAGTACGCCTGGACAGATCAGGAAAGAGTCCGAGCTTGGTTCCCTCATGTAGCACTGAACCCATAAGTCGTGCTTTTCTCAGAATGTCCTCTTTAAGTTTGTAGCGGTGGATTCTACAGATTATGTCCCTCGGGTTGGAGGGATCTCGACTTTCCGGGCGAAGAGCTCTGTGACCCGTCAAGCTCAATAAAGGTGTCAGTGGGTCTACCCAAAATATTGTTGAATATTTTAGTAAGGGTCGGAGTCAGCTCAGAGGTACGAACCGACTCTGGAAGGCCACGCAGCCTAATATTGTTGCGTCTATTGCGATTCTCGAGATCGTCTAGCTGGGCCGCTAGCTGGTTGTGACGCTCAATTTGATTGGCATTGAAATTTGCAGGTTTGTTTTTTGCATTGGTCGTAGAGTCTTGAGTAGACTCTAACACTTGACATTTCTGCTGCAACTCCTCAGCCGCTGTCTGAACTGGTTGTAGGTTTTGACGCCAGGCGTGTTGAAGATCTCGGCCTAGCTGCTGCAGATCCGTTTTGGTCGGAAGAAGGTATAGCAGCGCTTGCAGCTCGGGGTGCGAAGCCAGGGCCTGAAGCGCCACATCTGGAGTAGGCAAAGTCGAGGTTTGAAGCTCAAAAGGTGAGAGACAACGACATCCTGGACCTGTTTCGGGGGAGTTGAGGGCAGGGACTGGTGACCCATTCTGGAGATCCCGGATTGAATCCCAGTGTATTCCTGACGGCTGGAATAACGTTTGTCCACTTGTCGGGCCCAGTCCCTTTTCCCCCTTGCAGCTGAGGAGGGAGTGCTACCCTCTTCACCAGTTGTCAAAAGGGGGTGCCACAGGTCTGGTAGGGCTTTTAACAACAGCAGAACAGGGGAGTGAAGTCAAATGCAGATGTACAAAAGCCCTTTGTAGCATGGAATGCAGGGGGCCACTGCCCTCATGACTTGGGGCTGTATCATTGGTTAGTGGAATCGAGCAGGATCCCACTGTGCAGCCCATGAGCAGGTTGGGCCAAAATTTTCGGAACGAAGGGTGGAGAGGGTGGAACTGCCGGCAGTTTGCCTATCGCCCATTCTTGTCTCATGAGAGGCGTCCATGGATGCTGCACCAGAGATAGGGCTATCACACTGTACTGGCCGTGGAGTAGGGGTGAGATAGTCAGGTGCTCCCCCTTCATCAGGCTGGTCCACCAACGGACTCTCGGCAGCCCAGTTCAAGGAGTTGTCCATATTAACCTCAGGACTCGGTGCAGGGTTCATACTGATCCCCAGATTGCCAGGTGGATGCCCAGGCATGGAGCACGTGGTGGGTTGTTGAGAAGCCATAGCTGACTGAGCTAGAGGCACAGGGCTCCCCTTTACAGAGGTTTGAACTGCTGGGGGGAGGTTCATCCTGCGGGATGATGGCGCCTGCAGCACCTCGTGGCCAGGTAACATGGCGGCTTGGGATTGTGGGGTAAACACTGGGCACATTCCCACATGCACAGGGCTCCCCTCCGCAGAATATGTGTGTCCCGGGGCCGAGGAAAGTTCCCAGCACAGAGAGGGCTCCCCGGTGGAGCGATGTACAGGGTTTGCGGGGAAGTCCCGAGGTACCTTGTCCGCCGACGGGCGTCCGCAGTCCTGCGGGTGCAGGGACACTTGTGCCGGCGCCTCGACGGTCACCGTCCTCGCCGGAGCGCAGGTAAGCGAGGGAGCAGGCGGCTGACCTTTATTCCGATGCGGGTACCTCCTGTCAGCATGCGATGAGGAGCCTTTCTATCACTGCGAGCCTTTAGAGAGGAAGCAGAAGCTGGGGAAGGTGGCGCCGAGGCTTGTAAGGCGCGGGGGGAGAAGTCCGCTCCTTCCAGGTCTTGCAAAGGTGCAAAGTAATTGGAAATGGAGATATCGCCCAGCGAGGAGGTCTTTGCAAGTTTGGGAGCTTTTTTCCCTCTTCTGGGTCCCGTTTTCCGTGGCATCTTCTATGATTTAGGAATGTCCTGTCAGGAGCTCAAACTCTGTACATCCGGCTGTTCACATAGCAAGCCACGCCCCCCTTTTAGAATATTTTTACTAGTTAATATTCAGATGCAGCCAATCTTCTGACGTTGGGTGGTAGTTGCATCTGAGGTGGTTGTCTTGACCAAGCCTGAAGCTGAAGGTGGAAGATCATTTTAGAATTGTGATCACAGGTGGCATCCAATGAAGGCCAATGGTTGGTGGGACGCTCTTCTATCAGATTGTATTGAATAAAGCTCAACATGTCTGCCATATTGTTACAAGTTGACCTAAATGTTGGTAGGACAATCCAATGCAGCATGCGAATTGTGTTCAGAGTCACTGTTTCCAAGTTTTTAGAATATTTTTACTAGTTAGTATTCAGATGCAGCCAATCTTCTGATGTTGGGTGATAGTTGCATCTGAGGTGCTTGTCTTGACCAAGCCCGAAGCCAAAGGTGGAAGATCATTTTGGTGGCATCCAATGAGGCCAATGGTTGGTGGGATGCTTTCCCATCAGATTGTAATGTCTAAATTTTAACATGTCTGTCATACTTGTACAAGGTGACCTCATTGTTGGTGAGACAATCCTGGTCATCTGTTTGTATCACCCAGATACAATTCTGAGGAAGGAAGATCATTTCGGAAGTGTGATCATAGGTATCATCCAAAGAAGGCCAATGGCTGGTGCGCTGTTCTTTCATCAGATTGTAATGTCTACAGCTCAATATGTGACATTATTGTTGGTGGGAAAATCCAATTCAACAGGCAGATTGTCTCCAGGTTCATGGTTTCCAAGTTTTTGTAATATTTTTACTTAACAACAGAATTTCACTAAAAAATATTAGTACCTATGTAGCCGTATAAAATTCGAGATCCAGTTTGATGACAATTTTGGGAGAAGAAAACAAATACTTATTTCGGGCAGATTGGTTTTCTCCTTATGGGATCCAAGTCTTCATCAGTGGGGACACTAAGATTAAAAATTCCCTATCACCCTCACTTCATCCACATTTGGATGAACCATTGTTTGAACTTGATAGAAAAATGTCTTTTTTCAAACGTACTAACTATGTAACTATGTGGGGTGATGGTTGCATTAGAAGACGTTGTTTTGACCATACCTGAAGCTTAAGGTGGAAGATTGTTACTGAAATTTGATCATAGGTGGCATCCAAAGAAGGGCAATGGCCAGTGGGATGCTCTTCCATCCGAGGATAATGCCTAAAGCGCAACATGTCGGCCATATTGGTACAATCCAATTCAACAGACATATTACTTTCCAGGTTTTTAGATTACTTTTACTAATTACTAGTCAGATGTGGGATGTTGGTTGCATCTCAAGTGGTTGTCTTGGCTTGGCCTCATGCTAAGGGTGGTAGATACTCTTGGAAGTGTTGTCACAGGTGGCATCCAGAGGAAGGGCATTGGCTGATGGGATGCTCTTCTATCAGATTGTAATGTCTAACGTTGTAACCTCAACGAAGGTAGGACCATCCAATCATCAGTTTTGTGTCTGCTCCTTTTCAGTAGGGTCGCCTTTTTGGAATGTTCTTACCCATTAGTATTCTTCATTAATTACTGTGACCTGTGAATGAATGTGCAGTTGGCATATAAAGAACATTCACTGTAATGGCCCTTCGGATGGCATACGAGAGGTCGGAGCTTCACAATGAGACGCCTCCAGTCGGGACTTTTCTAGCGTTATATTGGGGTGTTGTCATGTTTGCTGATTGGGGTTTGGATGCTTCTCTAAAATTCCTCCCACATAACGGGCGGGGGAGGGTTTAACGGTCACAATTTACAGCTGCAGATTAGGTGTAGGGGAATACATTGCATCTGTTTGTCGCGTTGCGTCCGCTTTGTCGTTTAATGCTGTAATTATTTTCACTTAAAGGGAAATTACTGCAGCATGAAACTCAACTAAGCTTCTGTTTCTTTAACCAATTACCTTGTGAGAACTTGTACTGAAACAGCTGATGGTGTAAAATGAAGAGGGGGCCACTACAGCAAAGATGGACCCGTCATGGTGTCAGGCTTTGCCACTTAGGACAGAAAGACCTAGTATTTATTTCCCCTTACAAGCCCTTTGAGCAATCCTTACACCCTTGCACAATTTTTTCCGCAGTTAATAATAATGGAAATACATATGGACCCAGAAGTGTATGTGCAGTAGTACTTTGAGTAGCTAGAGTACCAGGAGTATAGTATAGAGCACCTGAAGTATGGTATAGAGTACCATTAGTATGATTTGGAATACCTGGTGTAGAGTACGGAGCACCTGGTGTATGGTCTGGAGCACCCGGATTCCGGTAAGGAGCACCTGGCGTATGGTCTGCAACACCCGAAGTCTGGTATGGAGTACCGGGTGTATGTTATGGAGTAATTTATGGTTTATGGTGTATTTTATGGAGCTCCTGGGGTATGATATGGCATACCTAATGTATGGTAGGAAGTACTGAGAGTATGGCTTGGAGCACCTGTTGTATGGTCTGGAGCACTGGTATATGGTATGAAGCACCTGGTGTATGGTAAGAGGTCCTGGGAGCATGGTCTGGAGCACCTAGAGTATGGTATGGAATACCTGGTGTATGGTAGGGAATACCTGATGAAATGTACGGAGCACATTGTGTATGGTCTGGAGCACCTGATGTATGATCTGTAGCACCTAGAGTATGGTATGGAGTACCTAGTGTATGGTAGGAAGTACTGGGAGTATGGTCTGGAGCACCTGGTATATGATATGAAGTACCTGGTGTATGGTATGGAGCACCTGGAGAATGGTATGAAATACCTTGTGTATGGTATGGAGCACCTGGTGTATGATATGAAGTACTTGGTATATGGTATGGAGTGCCTGGAAAATGGTTTTGAGCACCTGGTGTATGGTATGGAGCACCTGGTATATCGTATGGAGCACCTGGTGTATGGTATGGAGCACCTGGTGTATGGTATGGAGCACCTGGTGTATGGTATGGAGCACCTGGTGTATGGTATGGAGCACCTGGCGTATGGTATGGAGCACCTAGAGAATGGTATGAAGTACCTTGTGTATGGTATGGAGCGCCTCAAGAAAGGTATGAAGTACCTTGTGTATGGTATGGAGCACCTGATGTATGGTCTGGAGCACCTGGTGTATGGTATGGAGTACCTGGTGTATGATAGGGAATACCTGGTGTATGGTATGGAGTTCCTGGTGTATGGTAGGGAATACCTGGTGTATGGTATGGAGTACCTGGTGTATGGTAGGGAATACCTGGTGTATGGTATGGAGCACCTGGTGTATGATATGAAGTACTTGGTGTATGGTATGGAGGACCTGGTGTATGGTATGAAGTACTTGGTGTATGGTATGGAGCACCTGATGTATGAACTGCAGTACTTGGTGTATGGAGGACCTGGTGTATGGTATGAAGTACTTGGTGTATGGTATGGAGCACCTGATGTATGATATGAAGTACTTGGTGTATGGTATGGAGCACCTGGTGTATGGTATGAAGAACGTGGTGTATGGTATGAAGGACGTGGTGTATGGTATGGAGGAACTGGTGTATGGTATGAAGTACTTGGTGTATGGTATGGAGCACCTGGTGTATGATATGAAGTACTTGGTGTATGGTATGGAGCACCTGGTGTATGGTATGGAGCACCTGTTATATAACATGTAGTACCTGGTATATGATATGAAGTACTTGGTGTATGGTATGAAGTACCTGGTGTATGATATGAAGTACTTGGTGTATAGTATGAAGTACTTGGTGTTTGGTATTGTGCACATCGTATAAGGTATGGAGCACCTGGAGAATGGTATGAAATACCTTGTGTATGGTATGAAGCACCTGGTGTATGATATGAAGTACTTGGTATATGGTATGGAGTGCCTGGAAAATGGTTTGGAGCACCTGGTGTATGGTATGGAGCACCTGGCGTATGGTAGGGAATACCTGGTGTATGGTAGGGAATACCTGGTGTATGGTATGTAGTTCCTGGTGTATGGTATGGAGCACCTGGTGTATAGTATGGAGCACCTGGTGTAGGATATGGAGCACCTGAAGAATGGTAGGAAATACCTGGTGTATGGTATGGAGCACCTTGTTTAATGTATGGAGTACCTGGTGTAGGGTATGGAGCACCTGGTGTAGGGTATGGAGCACCTGGTATAAGGTATGGAGTCCCTGGTGTAGGATATGGAGCACCTTGTGTATGGTATGAAGCACCTGGTGTATGATATGAAGTACTTGGTATATGGTATGGAGTACCTGGTGTAGGGTATGGAGCACCTGGTGTAGGGTATGGAGCACCTAGTATAAGGTATGGAGTACCTGGTGTAGGGTATGGGGCACCTGGTGTAGGGTATGGGGCACCTGGTGTAGGGTATGGAGCACCTGGTATAAGGTATGGAGTACCTGGTGTAGGATATGGAGCACCTGGTGTAGGGTATGAAGCACCTGGTGTAGGGTATGGAGCACCTGGTGTAGGGTATGGAGCACCTGGTGTAGGGTATGGAGCACCTGGTGTATGGTATGGAGCACCTGGTATAAGGTATGGAGAACCTGGTGTAGGATATGGAGCACCTGGTGTAGGATATGGAGCACCTGGTTAAAGGGGAAAGGAACACCTGGTGTAGGGTATGGAGCACCTGGTATAAGGTATGGAGTACTTGGTGTAGGATATTGAGCACCTGGTGTAGGGTATGTAGCACCTGGTGTAGTGTATGGAGCACCTGGTGTAGGGTATGGAGCACCTGGTGTAGGGTATGGAGCACCTGGTGTATGGTATGGAGCACCTGGTGTAGGGTATGGAGCACCTGGTGTATGGTATGGAGCACCTGGTATAAGGTATGGAATACCTGGTGTAGGATATGGAGCACCTGGTGTAGGGTATGAAGCACCTGGTGTAGGGTATGGAGCACCTGGTGTAGGGTATGGAGCACCTGGTGTAGTGTATGGAGCACCTGGTGTAGGGTATCGAGCTCCTGGGGTATGGTATCGAGCACCTGGGGTATGGTATGGAGCACCTGTTATATAACATGTAGTACCTGATATATGATATGGAGTACCTGGACTATGGTATAAACCTCCTGGTTATTGGTCAGGTTCGGAGAATACCCTGATCCCGGCCGTCTATCCCCTTAGATTCTGCGGTCAAGGAGACGGCGGCATCGAAGTGATTGTAAAGGGACACCCCATTGTAACACCCTATTGCCCCACCCCGTCACGCGAACAGATTGCCAGGTTTCACATGATTGTCATGGCAGCCGGAGCTCAATGAAGGCCCCCCAGGTCTGCCATGATTGTGCTCCTATTACACCCTGCTGTAGACAATCATAGACCAGTGGAATATCTGTGTACAGCAAAATAGAAAGAAAAACACAGAGGTGGCGCTCTATGGTGAAAGTACGTCGAAAAAAGAAATTAAAACAAAAAATAGAAAAGGGCTCACCTAGAGCGTTTGCGTTTATTATAAGGGCACAACACTCGTACGGGGAGGGTCACTCTCCCGAGCCTCGGAATAGCAGCCGCAGGCACTCTCTCCGGAGCCGCAAGCAGGCAGCGGGAACGAACGCAAGGATAGGATAAAAATATAGACCCGCGCTCAATTCCAGAAGGAAAAAAAAAACCTGGGGTTTTGCGGGAAATTGGTTTTTAATAAAGGTTTTTTATTCCTTTAAAAAATAAAAGAGAGTTCCCCTTTCCTATATAAAAAAAACCCCACTTTTAACGGTTTCGCACCACAGACTGTAACAATTTGTATCTGAAGAAGCCCTGATGTTCAAAAACGCGTTATAAGTGTGTGTTTTATATATGGAAAGGGGAACTCTCTTTTCATTTTTAATGGAAAAAAAAAACCTTTATTTAAAACCATACCCTCGCTAATCAGGGGGTTTTTTTTTTTTTCCTTTTCTGGAATTGAGCCCCGGGGTCCAATTTTTCCCCCTCACCCTTTGAAATTTGTACACAGTATAGACGGGTGGTTCAGCATTGTGCACGGCCTGGCTCCCGAAAATTGGCTGCAGCCCCCGGATTTTAGTTGGGGTTGAAAAGAAATATAATCGAGTGTAAAACGCTGAAAAGAGAAGAAGCAAATGTTAATGACAGCGGCGAGCGGCGGAGCTCCGCGATCCCTCGCTCAATGCAGATTCCCCTCGCCGTCTTTCTAATCGGGATTCGCCGCGTCCCTTCTTTACGGTCTTTTTAAGGAATAAAACCCGCGGATTAAAACTTTCGAATATAGAAAACAATGCGGCGCCACAAAGACCGTTTATTATCTGATTTTTTCATCGAAATGTCATTCGTTTTGTCCTAGAAATTGTATTCAGATATAAAGAGCGTTTGTCCCTGAAACTGGATAAGACATGCAGCTCCTTTCTGCGGATCGTGGTGAGATCTGCGCCTGGGAAAGCTGGGTGTGAACTTCTTGGGGGATGTCTAAATTAAGAATAAAAACGATGTACTGTTGGGGGGGAAAAAAATATTTAGTCACCCCCAATTGTACAATTCCCATTATAAGATGAGAGAGGCCCCGTAATTGACATCAAGGGGCGACCTCAATATGAGAGACAAAAAGAGAAAACAAACCAAAAATCACATTTTCTGATTTGGAAAAAATTTATTTAAATTAGGGGAAAAAATAATTTTGATCCCCCACAAACAAGCGAGATTTCTGGCTTTCCCCAGCCTGGAACTTTTTCTGTAAGAGGGTCCTCTATCCTCCACTCATTTCCTGTATAATGGCTCCGTTGGGAAATTTTCAGTATAAAACACCTGTCCCCCAACCCCAGCACCTCCAAACTCCACTATGGTGAAGACCAAAAAGCGTCAAGGCACCAGAAAAAAAATTTTTCCCGACCAGGTGGGAAACTGAATCTGCAAAAAGGCAAGAAGCTTGGTGTGAAGAAAAACAACTGGGGAGCAATAATTAAAAATGTAAGAATACAAGACCCCTGATAATCTCCCTCCATCGGGGGCTCCACGAAGACTCATCCCGGGGGGTAAAAAGTCACAAAAACGGTGAGCAAAAACCCCAGAACCAAGGGGGGCCTAGTGAATGACCTGCAGAGAGCTGGGACCAACGTAACAAAGGCCACCATCAGTAAACACAAAGCTCCGGGGGATCAGATCCGCAGTGCCAACTGTCCCCCCCCCCGTTAAGCCATACTGTCCGGGGCCCTCTGAAGTTTGCTAGAGAGCATTTAAAATGACCGAAGAGTATTGAGAAGGTCATAAAGGCAGATGAAACCAAAGAGAACTTTTTGGGAAAGAAACACAACCGTGTGTTTGGAGGAGAGAAGCTAGAAAGAACCCCATACCTACTGTAAAAGTAGGGGAAGGGCAACACATGTTTTGGGGGCTTTTTCTCTAAAAGGGACCAGACAACTGACCGTGTACAGAAAAATGAATGGGGCCATGTACGGAGTTTTGAGTGCAAACCCCCTTCCATCACGAGGGCATTGAAATGAAACGTGGCTGGGTCTTTCAGCATGACAATGATCCCAAGCACACCGACAGGGCAACAAAGTAGTGGCTGCGTAAGAAGCATTACAAGGTCCTGGAGTGGCCCAGCCAGTCTCCAGATCTCAATCCCATAGAAACCTTTGGAGGGAGTTGAAAGTCCATGTTGACCAGCAACAACCCCAAAACATCACTGCTCTAGAGGAGATCTGCATGGGGGAATGGGCCAACATCCCAGAAACAGTGTGCGCCAACCTTGAAGACAGAAAACGTTTGACCTCTGTCATTGCCAACAAAGGAGATAAAACAAAGTATTGAGAGGAACTTTTCTTATTGACCAAATACTTATTTTCCACCATAATTTACAAATAAATTGTTTCCAAATCAGACAATGTGATTTTCTGAATTTGTTTTCTCATTTTGTCTCTCATAGTTGAGGTCGACCTATGATGTCAATTGCAGGCGCCTCTCTCATCTTTGTAAGTGGGAGAACTTGCACAATTGGCGGCTGACTAAATACTTTTTTTCCCCACTGTAATTGGGCAAAATAAACCTGAATAGCAGAGGCTACACCAGGGTAAAGGAGCGAGGTATAGATGCCACCCAGCTTTCCAAGAGACATGAATGGCAGAGGCTACACCAGGGTAAGGGAGCGAGGTATAGATGTCACCCAGCTTTCCCAGAGACATGAATGACTGGGGCTAAACCAGGGTAAGGGAGCGAGGTATAGATGCCACCCAGCTTTCCCAGAGACATGAATAGCAGAGGCTACACCAGGGTAAGGGAGCGAGGTATAGATGCCACCCAGCTTTCCCAGAGACATGAATAGCAGAGGCTACACTAGGGTAAGGGAGCAAGTTATAGAGGTCTCCGTGCTCTCCCAAGGATATGAATGGCAGAGGCTACACCTGGTTAAGGGAGCGAGGTATAGATGTCACCCAGCTTTCCCAGATCTAAATGACAGAGGCTACACCTGGTTAAGGGAGCGAGGTATAGATGTCACCCATCTTTCCCAAGGAACATGAATGACAGGGCTAACACCAGGTAAGGGAGCGAGGTATAGATGCCCCCAGCTTTCCCAGAATACATGAATAGCAAGGCTACACCAGGTTAAGGGAGCGAGGTATAGATGCCACCCAGCTTTCCCAGAGACTTGAATGGCAGAGGCTACACTAGGGTAAGGGAGCGAGGTATAGAGGTCACCGAGCTCTCCCAAGGATATGAATAGCAGAGACTACACCAGGGCAAGGGAGTGAGGTATAGATGTCCCCAGCTTTCCCAAGATATAAATGGTAGAGGCTACACCTGGTTAAGGGAGCGAGGTATAGATGCCACCCAGCTTCCCCAGAGACTTGAATGGCAGAGGCTACACTAGGGTAAGGGAGTGAGTTATAGATGTCACCCAGCTTTCCCAGATGACTAAACATTTGCTAATTCTGGGGTATTTCTCAGATATTACTGTATAACCAGGCAGATTCGTCATTTAGGTGACTAGGAAAACTGGGTGACGCTCAACATTGGAAATAATACACAAATCAATTAGGCTGTGCACATCCATATATTTTGTAAAACGTAAGCATAGGTGCACACTGAAAAGGCAATAGCATACATCTAACACAAATATCAGTGGCACACTAAAAACTAAGTAAAACATCAAGGATATAGGAATATTGGAAATCATTATGCTAAGAAAATATGAAAAACCGGGACTCTTGTTTACAGTTTTGGATCAAGAATGTTTAAGCCACCTCCAAGCGTCAAGGGACCCGCACAGTTTTTCATATTTTCCTTTGCAGTAATGCTTTTCAAAAAATTCCTATTCCTGAAACTTTTACTTAGTTTTTATGTGCACTATATTTGATTAGATGTATGCTATTGCCTTTTCAGTGTGCACCTATGCTTAGGTTTTTTAAAATGTGCGGAGTTGCCCTTTAGAGGCTGCGACGTTATAACTTACGGGGAAGTCTCCCATTAGATAACCTTCTCAGTGTGATGACTGCATTGAGCCGCTAATTCATTCAGTGTCTTCCATAACGGAGAACACAAGCGTCGCCACAACCTTTCCGAACGGAATTGGTCGTTTTTTTGGTCTTAAAGTAAAGCTCAACTTCAACGGGGCCAAAAAAAAAAGTTTCTAGAATGTAGTGACCTGGGAAAGGGTTATAAAATAGCTGTGCCCGATTTAGTGTTGTGCTTCGGAATCAGGAGGGTTTCAAATTCGACCCAAGGCTCAGGTCAGCCTGAATAAAAATTTGATAAAAATCATCAAAAAAGTGACCATAAGTTTGGGATAGGGCTACAGGTAGGGTTATTTATGGAGTTTTAGGGGTTAACCCATGAATCAATTCCACTGCTGGGCCCTAAGAATAATCTCCACTGGTGGCCCCAAGCTTGAACGACACTGGTGGGCTCCAAGAATCATCTGCAATGGTGGCCCCAAGAATCATCTCCACTGGTGGGCCCCAAGAATCATCTGCAATGTATCTACAGAGGAGGACACTGTATCTGCAGCGAGGAGGAGGAGGACACTGTATCTGCAGCGAGGAGGAGGAGGACACCATGTACTGCAGAGAGGAGGAGGAGGAGGACACTGTATCTGCAGCGAGGAGGAGGAGGACACTGTATCTGCAGCGAGGAGGAGGAGGACGCTGTATCTGCAGCGAGGAGGAGGACACTGTATCTGCAGCGAGGAGGAGGACGACGCTGTATATGCAGCGAGGATGAGGACTCTGTATCTGCAGCGAGGAGGAGGAGGACGCTGTATCTGCAGCGAGGAGGAGGAGGACGCTGTATCTTCAGCGAGGAGGAGGAGGACGCTGTATCTGCAGCGAGGAGGAGGAGGACACTGTATCTGCAGCGAGGAGGAGGAGGACGCTGTATCTGCAGCGAGGAGGAGGAGGACACTATATCTGCAGCGAGGAGGAGGAGGACGCTGTATCTGCAGCGAGGAGGAGGACGCTGTATCTGCAGCAGCGAGGAGGAGGAGGACACTGTATCTGCAGCGAGGAGGAGGAGGGGCACTGTATCTGCAGCGAGCAGGAGGACACTATCTGCAGCGAGGAGGAGGACACTGTATCTGCAGCGAGGAGGAGGAGGACGCTGTATCTGCAGCGGAGGAGGAGGACGCTGTATCTGCAGCGAGGGGAAGGACACTGTAATCTGCAGCGAGGAGGAGGAGGACACTGTATCTTTCAGCGAGGAGGAGGAGGACACTGTATCTGCAGCGAGGAGGAGGGGGGGGCGCTGTATCTGGGAGCGAGGAGGAGGAGGACGCTGTATCTGCAGCGAGGAGGAGGAGGACACTGTATCTGCAGCGAGGAGGAGGAGGACGCTGTATCTGCAGCGAGGAGGAGGAGGACGCTGTATCTGCAGCGAGGAGGATCACCCTGTATATGAACGGAGGAGGAGGAGGAAGCTGAATATGCACCGAGGAGGAGGAGGACACTGTATCTGCAGCGAGGGAGGAGGAGGACTCTGTTTCTTGTTGGAGGAGGAGGACGCTGTATCTGCAGCGAGGAGGAGGAGGACGCTGTATCTGCAGCGAGGAGGAGGACGACGCTGTATCTGCAGCGAGGAGGAGGAGGACGCTGTATCTGCAGGGAGGAGGAGGACGCGGTATCTATAGGGAGGAGGAAGACGCGGTATCTTCAGCAAGGAGGAGGAGGACGCTGTATCTGCAGCGAGAAGGAGGAGGACGCTGAATCTGCAGCGAGGAGGAGGAGGACGCTGTATCTGCAGCGAGGAGGAGGAGGACGCTGTATCTGCAGCGGGAGGAGGAGGACGCTGTATCTGCAGCGAGGAGGAGGAGGACGCTGTATCTGTAGCGAGGAGGAGGAGGACGCGGTATCTGCAGGGAGGAGGAGGACGCCCGTATCTGCAGGGAAGGGGGGAGGACGCTGTTTCTCGCAGCGAGGAGGAGGAGGACACTGATCTGCAGAGCGAGGAGGATGAGGACACTTGTACTGCAGAGAGGAGGAGGAGGACACTGTATCTGCAGCGAGGAGGAGGAGGACACTGTATCTGCAGGGAGGAGGAGGAGGACGCTGTATCTGCAGCGAGGAGGAGGAGGACGAAGAATCTGCAGCGAGGAGGAGGAGGAGCTGTATCTGCAGCGAGGAGGGGGGAGGACGCTGTATCTGCAGCGAGGAGGAGGACCCTGTATCTGCAGCGAGGAGGAGGAGGACACTGTATCTGCAGCGAGGAGGAGGAGGACGCTGTATCTGCAGGGAGGAGGGGGGGACGCTGTATCTGCAGCAGAGGAGGAGGAGGACGCTGTATCTTCAGCGAGGAGGAGGAGGACACTGTATCTGCAGCGAGGAGGAGGAGGACACTGGATCTGCGGCGAGGAGGAGGAGGACAAATGTATCTGCACGAGGAGGAGGGACGCTGTATCTTCAGCGAGGAGGAGGAGGAGGGAGGACGCTGTATCTGCAGCGAGGAAGGAGGACGCTGTATCTGCAGCGAGGAGGAGGACACTGTATCTGCAGCGAGGAGGAGGACGCTGTATCTGCAGCGAGGAGGAGGAGGACACTGTATCTGCAGCGAGGAGGAGGACGCTGTATCTGCAGCGAGAAGGAGGAGGACACTGTATCTGCAGCGAGGAGGAGGGCGCTGTATCTGCAGCGTGGAGGAGGAGGACGCTGTATCTTCAGCGAGGAGGAGAGGAGGACGCTGTATCTTCAGCGAGGAGGAGGAGACGCTGTAATCTGCAGCCGGGGGGAGGAGGGGGGTACGCTGTATCTGCAGCGAGGGGGGAGGAGGGACGCTGTATCTGCAGCGAGGAGGACGCTGTATCTGCAGCGAGGAGGAGGGACACTGTATCTGCAGCGAGGAGGAGGAGGACGCGTATCTGCAGGAGGAGGAGGACACTGTAAACTGCCAGGCGAGGAGGAGAGGACGCTGTATCTGCAGCGAGGAGGACGCTGTATCTGCAGCGAGGAGGGGGGACGCTGTATCTGCAGCGAGGAGGAGGGGGACGCTGTATCCCGCAGCGGAGGGGAGGAGGGCACATGTATCTGCAGCGAGGAGGAGGAGGACGCTGTATCTGCCCGCGAGGAGGAGGAGGACGCGTATCTGCAGCGAGGAGGGAGAGGACGCTGTTTTCTGCAGCGAGGAGGAGGAGGGAAACCTGTATCTGCAGCGAGGAGGAAAGGGGGACGCTGTATCTGCGCGGAGAGGAGGAGATGGAGGACGCTGTATCTGTAGCGAGGAGGAGGAGGACACTGTATCTGCAGCGAGGAGGAGGAGGACTCTGTATCTGCAGCGAGGAGGAGGACACTGTATCTATCTGGAGGAGGAGGATGCTGTATCTTCAGCGAGGAGGAGGAGGACGCTGTATCTGCAGCGAGGAGGAGGAGGACGCTGTATCTGCAGCGAGGAGGAGGAGGACGCTGTATCTGCAGCGAGGAGGAGGAGGACGCTGGATCTGCGGCGAGGAGGAGGAGGACGCTGGATCTGCAGCGAGGAGGAGGAGAGGAGCTGTTATCTGCAGCGAGGAGGAGGGAGGACGCTGTATCTGCAGCGCAGGAGGAGGAGGAGCTGTATCTGCAGCGAGGGGAGGAGGGAGCTGTATCTGCAGCGAGGAGGAGGAGGAGGCGCTGTATCTGCAAACGAGGAGGGAGGGGACGCTGTACTGCAGAGAGGAGGAGGAGGAGCTGTATTTTGCGCGAGGAGGAGGAGGACACTGTATCTGCAGCAGAGGGGGAGGAGGACCTGTATACTGCGGGAGGAGGAGGAGCTGTATCTGCAGCGTAGGAGGAGGCACCTATCTGCAGGAGGAGGAGGACACTGTATCTGCAGGGGGAGGAAAGGACCTGTACTGCAGCGAGGAGGAGGACGCTGTATCTGCAAGCGAGGAGGAGGGGAAAACGCTGTATCTGCAGGGAGGAGGGGAGGAACGCTGTTAACTGCAGGAGGAGGAGGACGCTGTATCTGCAGCGAGGAAGGAGGCGCATGTATCTGCAGCGAGGAGGAGGAGGACGCTGTATCTGCAGCGAGGAGGAGGAGGACACTTTCTGCAGCGAGGAGGAGGAGGACGCTGTATCTGCAGCGAGGAGGAGGAGGACGCTGTTTCTGCCGCGAGGAGGAGGAGGACGCTGTATCTGCAGCGAGGAGGAGGAGGACGCTGTTTCTGCAGCGAGCAGAGGAGGACACTGTATCTTTCCAGCGAGGAGAGAGGGGGACGCTGTATTTTGCAGCGAGGAGGAGGAGGACGCTGTAAACTGCAGGGGAGGAGGACGCTGTATTCTGCAAGAGGAGGAGGACACTGTATTCCAGGCTTTGCGAGGAGGAGGAGGACGCGTGTTCTGCAGCGAGGAGGAGGAGGACGCTGTATCTGCAGCGGAAAGGGGGAGGAGGACGCTGTAAACTGCAGCGAGAGAGGAGGAGGACGCTGTATCTGCAAGCGCCCGGAGGGGAGGAGGACGCTGTTTCTGCAGGGAGGAGGAGGAGGACGCTGTATCTGCAGCGAGGAGGAGGACACTGTATCTGCAGCCCAGGAGGAGGAGGACGCTGGGATCTGCAGCGAGGAAGGAGGGGTGAGGACGTGTATCTGCAGCGAGGAGAGGAGGCGCTGTATCTCGCGAGGAGGAGGAGGACGCTGTAATCTGCAACGAGGGGAGGGAGCCCCCCCCCCACCCGTTTGCAGCGAGGAGGAGGGGAAAGGACGCTGTATTCTGCAGCCGGGGGAGGAGGAGGACGCTGTATCTGCAGCGAGGGGGGAGGGGACGCTTGTATCTGCAGCAAGGGGGAGGGGAGGACGCTGTATCTGCAGCGAGGAGGGGCGGCTGTAATCTTTCAGCGAGGGGAGTGGGAACCTTTTATCTGCAGCGAGGAGGAGGAGGACGTGTATCTGCAGCGAGGAGGGAGGGACGCTGTATCTGCAGCGGAGGAGGAGGACACTGTATCTGCCCAGCGAGGGGGAAAAGGAGGACGCTTTTATCTGCAGCGAGGAGGAGGAACCCGTATCTGCAGGAGGAGGAGAAGCTGTATCCTGCAGCGGGAGGGAGGAGGGACGCTTATCTGCAGCCTGAGGAGGAGGGGACACTGTACATGCAGCGAGGAGGGGAGGAGCTGTATCCGCCGAAAAGGGGAGGGGGGCGCTGTTTTTGCGGAGGAGGAGGAGGACGTGTATCTGCCCGCGAGGGGGAGGAGTACGCGATCGCAGCGGGAGGAGGGGGAAGCTGTATTTCAGCTTTCATCCTTGTCTTCCTTAGAGGAATATCTTCTGCTATCAACCAGGGTTTGATCACTCTATTCCTGGCCATGTCGCCGGTGACAGCGTGGGCGGCGTCTCCTTGTGCACCTGTTACTTGGGGGCGGCATGTCATCAAAGACATAGTGCCACATTATATGAAAAATAATAAATGGCTCTTGATGTCGTGCGGCTGGAGTGGAACACAGCAAACCCCAGGGGAAATTTAGCGCGCAGTACCTGCGCCCGGAACCATGAGGGATGCGGGGGCCCCACACACCGGGCCGGTGGGCCTGAAACGTGAAAAAAGACACTTGGTAAAAATGTTTCCTCTTAGTAAAAGAAAAACTATTAGAACTTATTATAGTAAAGAATGTAAGATCCCCAAATCCTCGACTCGTCTCCTGTTTCCAACCAATATGGCTGCCATGACCGTCCTCCACGGGGGCGCATTGAAATGTCATCAGCCCTCAGTATAAATCTGGGGAACCTATGCAACCGGGTGACGTCAACATCTAGGGCAGCTTGTAACAGCAGCCATGTTGTTTATCACCCAGCTTTCCCAGGTACAGAGTCTTTAAAATGGGGGTGAAAAGGATTTTATTAGAAAGATGATATTTTAGCTATAAATGTAATAGGTGTCAATGCACAATGTTGCCTAGATCACCTTTTACATTACAAAGGACTGCAACACTAAGGTTTTATTAGGTGTAGGTGCTTTGCTACAGAGCATTGCTAGACTGGATACAAATTTTATCCCTTTCTTACCAGAGAGCAGGACAGCTATTCAAAGTAAAAGTCTGGGTCCAGACTTTTTAAACTCACAAGTATTTTCTAGACAGGGCAAAGTAAACCACTTCTAACTGGAAAGGACTAGCTTGTACAATGTATCAGTTGGGAAACCAGACTGTTTAGCCGCAGAGCTTGTTCCAGACAAGTTTTACTATCTCCATTTTCTCACTGAGAGCAGGACCAGCTATGTCAATTAAACAGTTCTAGTAGGGTAGTCTCGAGCTTGTTAGTAATAATCTCCACTTTTCCCGCGAGAAAAAATTCGTATTACAATGTATCAGTTGACTTTTTTAACTACAGAGCATTGTCTAGACTGGATACAATTTTCCCACTTCTCAGCTGAGAGCAGGACTAGCGATGTACAGTAAGTTTGTAGTCCAGGCTGTATAACTTACAGAGCATTGTCTAGACTGGATACAATTGTATCTACTTTTCAGCCAGAGCAATGACTCGCTATTATAAGCAATTAGTCAGTCTGGAGTCCAGGCTGTTTCGCTCACAGAGCATTGCCCACATTGGGGACGATTGTATCCACTTATTAGCAGAGAGCAGAACTACATGCAATGTATCAGTCTGACTTTTTAAGTTCACAGAGCAATGGTCTCAGACTGGAATAACCATTTTTCCCCACTTCTCAGCTGAGAGAGACCAGCTATGTACAATGTGTCAGTCTGGAGTTAACTGTATCATCTTCTCGTTTGAGGGCAGTACTAGCTATATGCAATATATTAGTCTCTAGCACAGGCTATTTGTCTCACAGAGCATTGTCTAGACTTTATACATTTGTCTCCACTTCTCAACAGAGAATAGAACTAGCAACATACGATGTATCAGTCTGAGCTTCCCAGCTCACAGAGCATTGTCTACACTGGATACAATCTTTTCCACCCCTCAGTTAAGAGCAGGACTTGCTATGTACAACTAGCTATGATTTGACAAAGGACTGCCAGTAAATCTAGAGTGTTTTCTGGTATATAGAAATGCAATCTGTGCACAGTGCTCCAGAATATATGACCCTATATAAGCAAGAGAAGAAATACTAAAAATACTATAAATACCCAAATAGTACCGCCATACAGTGCTCATGCCTATGACCTCGTCATGAAAATACAAGACTATCTGCCAGAGGTGGGGCTTCAAGGGATCGGGATTGGTTGGTAGATAAATTGAGTCCTTAGCATTAACAAATTTCCTAATAATAACCTAATCAAAGCTTTATTGAAAAGAGAATAACGGACGCAGCATATACAGAAAAAGACATCGACATAACAAGATTTTTTTCATCTCGGCTGTAGCTGTGAAAGTTCATCGTTCACAAGACAGCTGCAACCAATCACAGGCCACGGCCGTCACGTGCACCTGACATTGTGGACTGTGATTGGCTGCCCCCATCATGGGAACGATGAACGGTTCCCAGTTACAGCCGAAATGAACAGGACGGCCGTCCGGACTGAACGGGAGCGTCCGGGAGGTGAGTACGCCCCAATGGGTGTATGAGCTTTCTTAAGTCCAGGAACACCCCTTTAATTATTATAATAATTATTATTATTATTATTATTATTATTATTATTATTAATTTTAGAGCGCCCTCAGTTCCAGAGCGTTGCACAATCGGGTTGCAAACATGACATAGGTCAAATAACTACAAGAGAGACAAATTTATAAATCACTACTGGTACAGAAGGAGAGAGGTCCCTGCCCGCGAGAGCTTACAATCAACAAGGAAAGGTGAGTAGGAGACAGAAGAACCGATGAGGCAGACAATGTTCTGTGGGTGATAGTTCTAGTACAGCAATGGGTTAGTGTTGGTTTAGGTTTCCTGAACGAGATGGGTTTTCAGATTGCCTTTTGGATGCGTGGTGAGAGTGGAGGAGAAGTTCCCAGAGGGTGTTGGGCCTGACGTTCCAGAGTGTGGGGGAAGGCACGAGAGAAGTCTTGAAGGCGTTATGGGAGGAGCGTAATAAGAGGAGAGCACAGAAGGGTCCTGTGAGGAAGCGTAGGTTGCATGATGGACGTATATCGTGGAGATTCAGGCAGATAGATGTCTATGAAGTGTGGAGAGAGGTTATGGAGAGCTTTTTAGGTCAAGGTTTAATCCCTTTAATCCCTTTAATAGCTTTAATCCCTTCAAACCAGTCTTAACTCTCCATACCTAACCCCAAGTTAGGGCCCCCACCAACAGCGGCTGGAAATGCCCTCTCAGTCCAGACGGTTCGGCCATGAACCCTACTGTTATAGTGGATCTAATTTGGGAAGGTTGATAAGTTCGCAATGGATCAACCGATTTCTTACCAGCTAAGATGGAAGTTAAAGGGGTTTTGCCAAGAAGTGAGTTCCTCACCTAAGAGGCTGATACTCCCCTCTTGAGGCGTGAAGAAAGGGGCGTTGTGTTTCTGTGTTTAAAAAAACAAGTTCCTCCTCTATGATGTCATCGCTTACACCTCCCAATGCACACTCCTGATAACTCAGTCCTGTAATTGTGAGCCAAGCACTGTTGGCTAATCCACAGAGAGAACTGCATTGTGCACAAGCTAAATGGCCTTTTATTTTATACGCCTCTTCTGTGCTCAGGAGGAGAGAGATAACTCAGCAGCAGCATCTTTCATCTGCTGCAGTGGAGAGAGAGAGTGGGGTGAGCATGAAGCAGGAAGCATCGCATGTTACTAAGTAATTACCTTACAACCAGTGGATTCTCATATACAAAAGACAAAGAATCTTCTCCCCAGTCCCCTTGAAAGCTTGCATTCATGTTTTCCTGCCATCCAGATAAGAATGAAAACAAAACGCAGAGGGGCCAGATCAGCTCCTTGTCCTATCAATGTAAACATGTCAGGAACCTAAGGGCATGATAATAAATGCTTGTGGGAGATAGCTCTCACATGATTCACTACTGTATATTATCACATATATTACTAGAAAAGAGATTAATATATCCATTTTGGAAGGTATCCAAACTCAACATTACACATCGCGGTGGCAAAAACCCGTTTAATTAGAATAACATATTTTAGTCTGCTTTTTATGTGTTATATTTATTCAGAGCCGTCCGTAAAACTAAAGCTTCTCTACTGTGTTTACCTGCGACGTGAGCTTGCAGCACAGCCACATACAAACATACAGGAGATGCTGCCACTTGTAGCTCCACGCTGCCGGAAAGGGTCATAGATCGCTCCCCTCTGAGCACCACCAAAGCCTCATTTGCTTTCCTCATAATTCAAGAAGTTTTGTGCTTGGCTTCCAGGGTGACTGAAGTAGAACAACTCGTAAACCACTGTCTGTTTCCACAGAATCCCAGTTGTGAACGGTTCAATTTGTTCTCAAAGAATAGCAATTAGATAGGGCAATAAACTCCTTCCATAGATGAGTGAACTTCCATTGAGCATGAATTCCTTTGGCGGATACATTTAAAGTAAGCGTTCCCCGGCTCCGGTCTGCCAGGCATCGGGTCAGACCCCAAGCCTTGTATTTTTCAATATGCCAAGAACAAACATATCTCTCTCTCTCTCAATATACAGATAACTCTTTGGAATTACCAGGATTTCTGCACTAATTACTAATGAAATGACTGTTGCTAAACTGTAGACTAATTCCACAGACAATTGTGCTCTTCATGCATCGAGTAAACATCCACAGTGCAGGGAGAAAAGACCCATTCATGTAATAACCGGTGCATCCCTCATTAGGCAGCGTTTAGACCTTGCCACCAAATTCCTCCTGACTAAAAGAAGTATTTGCCAACCGTATATATGATGGCGTATCGATAATAGGGACCCACCTGATGAGGCTACCTTGACATGGTAAGTGGGCACTTGTAATTTGATCAAACTGTGCACTAAAAGCCTTTGTTTTGTGCATGTACAAAGCAAAGCAGTAATACAATTTTTCTGTTCCACTAGTCCAATGTCTGAATGGTTTTAATCCTGGCTGGGTGCTGCTGTAGTCAGTGTTGGAGAATATCAATAGGATAGGCCACCAAGGTCGGATAGGTTTAGGCCCAACTCTGGGACCTGTGCTTACGTCGGGAAAGGGCGCCTGAAAGTGTTGAGAGTCGAAATAAGGTGCACGATTGTGAGGACTAAGCCTCAACCTAGACCTACTCGGATATCAAAAATCAAAAGAACATCCTAGAGCCCCTTTTTCTTTGTAACAGAGAACCGAAAACGGCTCTTGAGGAATAAAGCTAGTTACCTTGGGTGTTGGAAGTGATGCCTGGATGTCCTCAGATTTTTGATATCAGAATAGAGAGACGATCATACTTTCCACAACTCTCATTTTCTTCTTCTATTGGGAGATACCAAGTACAGGGGAGTGCTGGGTTCTCCATTCTCCTCCATGGAAGTTCCTCATTACAGGGGAGGCGCTGTATTCTCCAATTTGTTCTATGGCAGTTCCCAGTACAGTTGGAGCGCTGCGTTCAACCTCCATGTTTTTCTATGGGAGTTCCCAGTACAGGGGAGAGCTGTGTCCGACTGTACTCAGAACTCCCATAGAACTGAAGAGAGAGAGGTGTGTGCAAATGTGACTGGTTCCCCATTCCAAGCTGACACTTTCTGGGGCCCTTTTCCAAGACAGGTGCAGGTCCCAGAGGTGGGATCCATAACTATCAGACTTTGATGGCAAATACCATAAAGGTGCATACTCCAAAAAATAGAAATGTTGGCCCATTTCTCTTTGCAAATGTTTTTCAGTCCCTCAATATTTCTGGGAAGCCTTAAACACAAACCATTCTCCAGGTCACAGTAGCTCCATAGTGCACTGCTCAGGACTCGGACTTGGCCATTCCACAAAAAAAAATCCTCTTCTTTGCTGTTCTTTAATTACTTTCCCTATGAGCTTTGAGTCATTATCTGACTGCATAACCCAACAGGCTGGGAGAGGAGAGTCAGGTGCGAGTTTTGTGTCTCCATGCATCTTTGTCTTCCATAGAATTGAGTGCATAATCTGAGGTATAAAATGTATCATATGTATCCAGTAGAATAGTTTCGACCAGAAGTATTGTGTCATAGGCTAATTTTAAGACAGGAGGTACACCATTATACATAGAGGGGGGCAGTTATTTATAGTAGTTATTATTCTTGTACATCTATGGAGAGCATATTATAGAAGTTATATACTTGTACATAGAGGTGGCAGAATATGATAATTAGTTACATATTCTTGTACATAGGATGTGCAGTATAATCTAGTAAGATATATTTCTTGTTACATAGAGGCAGTATTATAGTGAGTTATATTCTTGTACAAAGGAGCATTATTATAGTAGTTATATTCTTGTACATAGAGGCAGTATTATATAGTTATAATCTGTATCATTAGAGGCAGTAATATATTAGTTTATATTCTTTTATAAAATAACATCACGTAGCGAGTATTATAGAAGTGATATTAGCTTTGTACATAGGTGCAAGTATAATGAGTAAGATAATATTCTTGTACATAGGGAAGTATTAATAGAAGTTAAATTCTTGTACAATAGGATGGCTCAGTAATATGAGTATGTTATATTCTTGTACATAGGGGCAGTATTATAGTAGTTATAAGAGAGGCAGTAGACGAGAGCGGAGCAGTATTATATTAGTTATATTTCGAGAGAGAGCGCGCGAGCGCGTGTGCGGACCGTCATTATAAGTAGTTTTTATATTCTGTACATATGGAGCAGTATTATATTCGTTATACTTCTCCTTTACAAAGGAGTGCAGTATAATATGTAGTAATTTATATACTAGTACATAGGGACAGTATAATAGATATGATATATTCTTGTACATAGAGAGCAGATTATAGTAGTTATATCTTGTAACAAAGGGGCAGTATTAATTAGTTATATTCTGTCATAGAGATCAGTATTAAAGAAAGTTATAATCTTGTACCACTAGGCAGTATTAAAGGAGTTATGATTCTATGTACATAGGATGTGGCAGTATAATAGTAAGTTATATTCTAGGTGTAGCAATAGGAGACAGTAATTATATTAAGTTATATTCTTTGTACATAGTGAGCAGTATTAAAGTAGTAAAACCTTGATACCATAGGAGGCAGGTAGTATAGTATGTTATATTTCTTAGTACATAGGGACAGTCTATTAAATATTAGTTAAATTCATGTACATAGAGATCATCTCTCTCAAGTAGTAGTTATATTCTGTACAATAGGTGTCAGAAATATAGTAGTTAAAATCCTGTACAGTAGAGAGCAACTAATTATAGTCTAGTTATATTCTTTTACATAGGGAGGCAGTATCTCATAGTACGTTATATTCTTATGTACATAGGAGCAGTATTTTAGTACTTAAATTCCTTGTACATAGGAGAGCATTATTAATATGTAGTTTATGATTCTTGAACATAGCAGGACAGTGATTATAGAGTTATAATTCATGTAAAAGAAGTAAAAAAAAACAGTAATATAGAAGTTAAATTCTTGTACATAGGGCAGTATTATATAGTTTAGTTATATCTTGTACAAAGGAGAGCAAGTATTATATAGTAAACTTCAATTGCATGTACATAGGTTAGCAGTATTATGTAGATTAAAGAATCTTTGTACATAGAGGACAGTATTATAGTAGTTATTATTCATGTACATAGGTAGCATATTATAGAAGTTTAATCTGTTAAACTAGGGGCATTAAATATAGTAGTATGATCTTGTCCACATAAGGGAGCAGTATATAGGTAGTTATATTCCTTGTACATAGGAAGACATGTAATAATATAGTTATATTCTGTACATTAGGAAGCTAGTAATATATAGATATATCCTTGTACATAGATGCATTTTTACATTAGTTATATACTTTTACATAGGGACAGTATTTATAGTAGTTCTTATATTCTTGTACATAGAGAGCAGTATATTATAGTATTTATATTATGTACATAAGGGGGCAGTATTATAGTAGTTAATATTACCTGATACCATAGAGAGCAGTATTATAAAGTTATATCTTGTACATAGGGCAGTACATTATAGTAGTTATATTCTTGTTCACACTAGGAGCAGTATTATAGTAGTTATAATTCCTAGTACATATGGATACAGTCTTAATCGTCGTTATATTCTTGTAATAGGAGCAGTATTATAGTAGTTATTCCTTATGTACAATAGGAGAGCAGTATTATAGTAGTTATATTTGCTTCTGTACATAGGGACAAGTATATCAGTAGTTATATGTTCTTGTACATAGAGATCAGTAATATAGTAAGTTATATTCCTTGTACATAGGGGTGCTAGTATTATAGTATTATATTCCTGTACATAGAGAGCAATATTATAGTCAGTTAATATTCCTTTTACATAGGGGGCAGTATTATAGTAGATATTATTTTCTTGTACATAGGGTGACAGTATATAGGAGGAGTTTATATTCTTGTACGATTAGGGGCTAGAATATATATAAGCAAACCGAAGGTTTGAACCCGTATGCTTAAGGCACAACTACTCTCTCCAACTCAGTACCCTGGCAGCATGACTTCTTAAAGCAAAATCTTCTTTATTGAAAAGATTAGATAATAGAAAGGTGGTCAATGCAAGCAAAAACTCCATATCGACGACCAACACGCGAGACGACACATGAGCCCCCGGCACACGCCCTAAGTCCTGCAGGTCTGGTTGGACCAACCAAGCTGGTTCATCCTTCGTATTGCTTTACAAATTTACGTGGGTAGGGTCGGGGGCGCCGGGGGGGGTGGGGTGGTGGGGGGGGGGGGGGGGAAGAGGGGGAGCGGAGGCCGGTTAGCCGTGTGCTTGACAACTCCATGACTGCATCAACCGCGTGTACTTTATATCGTTAAATACTAAAAGAGGTGAGCTGTATTTCTTTTCTTTGGTTCAGATGATTATATAAGTTAAAATTACTTGTACATAGGAGGGCATATTAAAGTAGTTATATTCTTGTACATAGGTAGGGTAGTATTATATTAGTTATATTCTTGTACATAAGGAGACGCATGTATTATAGTAGGTTATATTTCATGTACAAAGGGACAGTATTATAGATACTATAAATCTTTACATAGGAGTGCATATTATAATATTGCTTATCTTCTTTTTACATAGGGGCAGTATTATATAGATTTATATTATTTTACATAGGTGCAGTATTAAAGTAGTTATATTCTTGTACATAGGGGGGCAGTAATTATAGTAGATAGATATTTTTGGTACATCGGGGCCAGTAATTAAGTAGTTATACTTCTTTTATACATAGAGCAGTATTATATGATAGTTTATATCTTGTAAATAGGGGGCAGTATTAAGTAGTTATATTCTTGTACATAGGAGGCATTATTATAGTAGTTTTAATCTTGTACATAAGAGTCACTACATAGGAGGCAGTATTATAGTAGTAATATTCTTGTACATAGGAGGCAGTATTACAGTAGTTATATTCTTGTATATAGGGGGCACAGTATTGAAGCATTTATATTCTTGTACATAGGTGAGGCTGTATTAAAGTAGCTATTTCTTGTACATAGGAGGCAGTTATTATAAGTAGTTTTAGTCATGTACATAAGAGGCAGTACATAGGGGCAGTATTAATAGAAGTTTAAATTCTTGTACATGTAGGGGTCAGTTAATATAGACAGTTCTATATTCTATTCCTTGTACATCGGGAAGCTGTATATAGAAGTTATAGTTCTTATACAATAGGGGGCAAGTATTATATAAGTTATATTCTTGTACATAGTGGGCAGTTTTATAGGTAAGATATATTCTTGTATATAGGGAGCCTGTATTATCTTAGTTTATATTTCTTGTACATAGGCAGGTAATATAGTAGTTATATCTTTGTACATAGGGAGCAGTATCATAGTAGTCTTTATATTCCTGTACATTAGGATTGCAGTATATATTAGTCTTATATTCTTTACATAGGGGGACAGTATAATAAATAGCTTATTATTCTTGTATATAGGAGGCCAGTTAATTTTAAAAAAATATAGTATGATATTATAGATCTGTGTAACTTCAGGAGGGCAGTTATATAGTATTATATATTCTTGTACATAGGGCAGTATTATGAATATTATATTCTTGTAACATAGGAGGACAGTGTTTAAGCAGTTTTTTTAGATTTCATGAACAGATTGTGTGCAGTATTATAGTAGTTATATCCTTAAACATAGAGGGGCAGTATTATAATAGAGTTCTATTCTTTACATAGGGACAGTATTATAATAGTCATATTCTTGTATATAGGGGTGCATATTCTGTTACATAGGTGAGCAGAATATATAGTATGTTATATTCTTGTACAGTAGGAAGTAGTTTATAGTAGTTATATTCTATGTACATTAGTGGCAGTACTATAGTAGTTATATTCTTGTGACCTAGGATCATTCTTAAGAGTATTATATTCTTGTACATAGAGGGGCAGTATTATAGTAGTTTATATTCATGTAACATACAGGGAGGCATTATATAGCAGTTATTATTCTTGTACATAGGATCAGATTATAGTAGTTATATTCTATGCACATAGGAGCATATTAAAGTAGTATATTCTTGTACAGAATGGCAGTATATTCGCTAGTTATATTCTAGTACATAGGAGGCAGTTATTATAATACAGTAATAATCGTGTATACCAAATGGGTTGCAGATATTATAGTAGTTATATTTCTTGTACAAGGGGCCCAGTATTATAGCATTTATATTCTTGTACATAGGCATCAGGTAATTATAGTAGTTATATTCTTGTACATAGGGGCATATTGAATAGCAGTTATATTCCTTGTAGCATGGGCAGTATTATAGTAGTTTAGTATTCTGTACATAGGGCAGTATTATAGAAGTTATATTCTTGTACATAGGAGCAATATTATAGTAGTTATAGTACATATGTTACATAGAGGTGCAGAATTATAAGGTGATTGTTATATTCTTATGTGCATAGGGGGTCAGTTATTATTAGCCAGCTTTATAAATAGTTTATAATAATATTTAGCAATAGGATTATAAGGAAAAAGTATTCTATGATCTGTCCATCGCATTAGTGATGAGTCCACATTTTTCTAACATCATATTGGAGGCGCTATAACTTGATACGAGAAATAAAAAGGAAATGATGTCTTCCGTCCTCACAGATGACAACGTATAAAGCACCAGAACTCCAAGCATCCTGTAATTTCATGGGGAAAAATAGCACAGCATGCAATCAGTTATTTCTGAGATTATCCTCATGGAAGGCGGAAGGCATGACTAGTGCACAAAATGCATCGGTTATACCGTTGACTGCTGCTGAAATTATGTAATGGCAACATGAAAGAAAACTTGATGCTGTACATGGCCCAAAACATTCACCCTCCCCTTCCCCTTCATCTTGTAGAAGTTGGATATCGGCGCCGCGTGTGTGATCTGCTCACCTCTCTGCAGAGCGTCCATTCATCACTTTCCCATGTTGGAGTTGATACCTTTTATACAGACACATAAGTTGATTTTCTTTGATTCCCTCTCGGATTTATTTGCTATTATGTGGCTTGTTCTTTTGTTTTGTCATTGAGTTTACTGGAGCCGGACAGGGCAAACTGCCCCGAAATTTCTGATCCGCTCCATACATGGGTAGTCGGCTGTTTACGCCAACAGAGATAGGCTTTTAGAGTCGACCACTGTGCGAGCACCGTAACACCTCTATTGTCTGGAAATGAGGAGTAAATACCTGGAAATGAGGGCTTTTTCATCAGCCTCCATCATGTCCTGTCATTGGAGGGAGGCCAGCACCTCTGCAGGATGAGCTTTTGTCTGCGGTACATTACCAGCATTAGTCAGTATTTTCTATGTTCATCACTTCTTCTGTCTCTTAGAGACTGGATTCTTCTCCTGAGCAAAGCGTATATTAGGTGGCAGTGATTTTCCAGTTGGAAAGTACATAGAAAATTGTGGATATTATAGAGAGATAGCTTTTTTTTTTTCCGTGTTGTTCTGTAACGTCCATGGCACCGCTCTGAAAATAGTCTACGGTCTACAGTTACATTTCCTAACTTGCATACCTTAATTAATGTACCGCAGTACTGCATTTTGCTAATGTCAATAGAGGTTTAACTAGAGCTCATAGGGCCCCATATAATAAGGCGGTGGATCCCACCACCTAATGAGTATAAACTGGAGCAGCAACACAAATAATAGAATAAATAATACCGCCATATACTCGAGAACGTTCAAAGTAGCGCTAGATAGTAGAAAGCAACCAATTTGTTATTCTCTACAGAACAATGTCATGTTCTTGTACTTGATTGGGCCCCATTGCAGCTGCTATGGCTACAGTTACACACCTGGATGTCGAACAATTAAAAGCCATTTGTTTTATCATGTTGATGTTGTCTTCCTTTCCTATAAAAGAGTTACACAAGCAAGGTTGCCACCAGTTGAACTGACTCTTTGAGCCCCACCAGTGGAGTTCATTCTTGGGGCCCACCTGTGGAATTGATTCTTGGGGCCCACCTGTGTAATTGATTCTTGGGGCCCACCAGTGGAGTTGATTGTTGGGACACTCCAGTGGAGTTAATTCTTTGGGACTCACCAGTGGAGCTCATTCCTAGGGCCCAACAATGGAGTTAATTATTGGGGCCCACCAGTGGAGTTGATGCTTGGGGCCACCAGTGGAGTTGATGCTTGGGGCCCACCAATGGAGTTGGTTCTTGGAGCCACCAGTGGAGTTGATTCTTGGGGTTCACCAATGGAGGTGATTCTTGTGGCCCACCAGTGAAGTTGATTCTTGTGGCCCACTAATGGAGTTGATTCTTGGGGCTCACCAGTGGAGTTGATTATTGGGGCCCACCAGTGGAATTGATTTTTGGGAGCCCACCAGTGTAGTTGATTCTTGGGGTTCACCAATGGAGGTGATTCTTGTGGCCCACTAATGGAGTTGATGCTTGGGCCTCACCAGTGGAGTTGATCCTTGGGGCCCACCAGTGGAGGTGATTCTTGTGGTCCACCAGTGGAGATGATTCTTGAGGCCACCAGTAGACTAGATTCTTGGGGCCACCAGTGGATTTGATGCTTGGGGCACACCAGTGGAGTCGATGCTTGGGGCCCACCAATGGAGTTGGTTCTTGGAGCCACCAGTGGAGTTGATTCTTGTGGCCCACTAATGGAGTTGATTCTTGGGGACCACCAGTGGAATTGATTTTTGGGGGCCCACCAGTGTAGTTGATTCTTGGGGTTCACCAATGGAGGTGATTCTTGTGACCCACCAGTGAAGTTGATTCTTGTGGCCCACTAATGGAGTTGATGCTTGAGCCTCACCAGTGGAGTTGATCCTTGGGGCCCACCAGTGGAGGTGATCCTTGGGGCCCACCAGTGAAGGTGATTCTTGTGGTCCACCAGTGAAGTTGATTCTTGGTGCAACCAACGGAGTTGATTGTCAGGGCCCACCACTGGAGTTGATTCTCAAGGCCCACCAGTGAAGTTGATTCCTGGGGCCACCATTGGAGTTGATTCTTGGAGCTCACTAGGGGAACTGATTCTTGGAGCCCACCAATGGAAATTATTTTTCAGGACCTGCAATGGAGTTGGTTCTTTGGTCCCTCCAGTGAAGTTGATTCTTGTGGCTAAGTTGTTTTATTTTTAGGATTCCTAAGTCTTTACCACATGATGCCGTGCTTGGTTGGTGACATCAATAATTATAGGCTATTAAAGCAAAAATTTAGGTCAGGTTGAAATCGTCTAATAGTATCCACTTTGGTTTTCTTATTAGTATAGCGCGCTTGAGAAAAAAAAGAGTAAAAAAACACTGAAGATGTTTTTAGTCTCTAGGGAACTGCTTTTTCCTTTGAGTCAAAGCCCCTACAAAAAGAGATAAAGGGTCAGACACAGAGCCAGTTACTAGTACATTAGAAACTCTGACTTAATGCAGAGGTCTTTTAACCAATTAGTCAAGTCTTTCTCCCTGAGGCCGAAGACAAACACCATATTTGGTATAAAGTCTTCTGGAATGTCATACATTGTATATGTATCGAGTAGTTTTATAAACCCCACCCCCTTGTACTACACCATGTTATAATGTATCAATTCCTTACCAGTATGTGTGGACTATTACTTACATCAACCATAAGAAACACTTTATATTCACCACTTCCAAGGCCGAGAAGCTAAAGAACCTACAGATGTACCTAGATTACCCTCTATTTTTACTACAGGAGATAATGCATTACATAATGTCCTGCTGGCATCAAAAGCTCCATCTCAGAGACCATGATGTTCTCAGTCCTTACTTTAGCATACGAAAGGGTGAGTCAGCATCAAAGTATTTCAACTCTGCTTTAAAGCAAAATTCCAGCTTGAAATCCCCACATAAAAGACGGTTACGTTTCCACCTTTTTCCTCGTCCTCTTCCGACCTATTACAATATGAATAGCTGCATCAAGGTAATAATGATTAGACTTCTAAATGAGCTCCACATTTTTATGCATCGTTCTGCCGCGTGAATCATTCAGAAGTGTTTAATAATCAGACAAAAAATGAACAAAAAATTGAGCAACATTTGTTTCATTATGTAAATCGTTAGAATTCTCTCCAGCCTGATCTCCGGAATATTCATCATAGACGTTCAATGCTGAAGGTAAAGTCACGTTAGATGAATGGTATCTGTGATGTCACATGCAGCATCGGTCTCACATAACTCATCGGTACAGCCGAATGCACATCCCCACACATCCTCATGGACCCTTTTGACTTAAAGGGGTTTTGCCACGATGTAATGTTGACGTGGGATCCTCCAAAATGGGTATTTAAACACTTTTCTAAAATATTGTGATTACAAAAATTGCAGTCTGAGAGAGCTACAGGGCTGCCTTACCTGCCCTTAGTTACTTTAAAGCTTCTATTAGATCGACCTGACAAGAGCTGCTGGCCGGGCTTTCTCAGAGCACACTTCTTTTCTGATGAGAGGGAGCTGAAGAAGCTTTCAAGGCACCGGGTAGAATATGTTGTCTTTTGTATACAGAATCCACTAGTTGTAGTTTTAATTATCTGAGTAGATCCCCGCTTTATCTGATGACAGAGACCATTTAAGAAGCTTTCAAACTGCTGTGGGGAAAAGGTGTTGTCTTTTGTATACAGAATCCCCTAGTTGTAGTTTGATTATTTGAGTGAACTTTTCACACGATCCCTTACGCAGGCTTTTGTGCTCTGGCTGTGTCTCTCCTCTCTCACTCAGCTTTGGGTTGTTTACATTTGATTCTTAGCAGATAAGGGGAGTCCTGGCAAAATCCCTTTAAAGGTTTTTTTTCATCACAGTGATTGACTTTTTATATGTAGGGAAAGGTAAATGACGACTGTTACCAAATACATTGCTCTTTTGAGTTTGCTTTGGTTAGGAGATGAGAAAGATTTTATCTGCTGCTAGTGTACACAGGTTTCCCTCATAACCGACCACCTTTCCCATTCTTATCTCTCATGACTCCAAGCTGCCAACAGTCAGTCTTACCATAGTGAGTCACTCCCAGCTGAGTCTTATCTCTAGCACAGAATCTTTGTTTACCTAATTTAATGATTTTAAAGTTTTAAGCTTTAGAGGTCGGTAGCTTTGTACACTGCTATTTACAAACCTCCTGGAGTCATGTCACTCTAATGCAGTCAGCTAGCAATAGCTGAGCTGATACATCAATCACTGCCACAGCTTGAGCAGAAAGTGTGAGTCTGACATTGTCTCTGTGAAACTTAATGGTAAGAAAAACCCATTTAAAGTGGGTTACAGTAGTTTTGATGTCAAGAATAATAAAGACTTTGCTGTTCCTGCTGTCAGCAACACTGCAGCTCCTGATGGAAACAGGGCCCCACATTTCCTTTAAGCTTTACAATTTGGGCAGCTTAAGCTCCCGAGTCAACTCCACTGGTGTGCCTCAAATATCAACCCCACTGGTGGGCAACAAGAATTAACTCCACTGATGGACCCAAGAATTTAGTCTACTGGTGGCCCCAGGAGTCAGCTCCACTGGTGGCCCCAAGAATCAACTCCACTGGTGGCCCCAGGAATCATCTCCACTGGTGGGCCCCAAGAATCAACTCCACTGGTGGCCCCAGGAATCATCTCCACTGGTGCCCCCAAGAATCTAGTCTACTGGTGGCCCCAAGAATCTAGTCTACTGGTGGCCCCAAGAATCACCTCCACTGGTAGCCCTCAAGAATCAAATCCACTGATGGGCCTCAAGAATCAACTTAAAAATGACAGCTGACTATTGAGGAGTCACATAAACATACGCTCACCAGCCCGGACGCAATGATCCCGACCTGTTCTAATTCTTCAGCTAGAATTATTACTCTTAATGGGACCAGCTAGGTTGCATTTAAAGGATGCTATGGAGTTCTGATGACTTATACCCTTCCTCATTAATGGGAGTATCCAGGCTCAGACTGGCACACAGGGGAGCATTAGAAACCCCTTTTGGCCTCTGAGCAAGAAAGACCTGGCTCAACTTTTCAGGGAGAAAGGCAGAGGAAGAGAGGTTTGAAGCAAGATGCATGTGCAATAGGTACAGTAGCTGTAGTATGGGCCCCAAGAATAAGCTCCACTGGTGGGCACCAAGAATCATCTCCACTGGTGGGCCCCAAGAATCAACTCCACTAGTGAGGTCCAAGAATCAACTCCACTGGTGGGCCCCAAGAATCATCTCCACTGGTGGGCCCCAAGAATCAACTCCACTAGTGAGGTCCAAGAATCAACTCCACTAGTGAGGTCCAAGAATCAATTCCACTGGTGGGCCCCAAGAATCAACTCCACTAGTGAGGTCCAAGAATCAACTCCACTAGTGAGGTCCAAGAATTAACTAAACTAGTGAGGTCCAAGAATCAACTCCACTGGTGGGCCCCAAGAATCAGCTCCACTAGTGAGGTCCAAGAATCAACTCCACTAGTGAGGTCCAAGAATCAACTCTACTAGTGAGGTCCAAGAATCAACTCCACTGGTGGGCCCCAAGAATCAACTTCACTAGTGAGGTCCAATAATCAACTCCACTAGTGAGGTCCAAGAATTAAAGGGGTTTTGCCACGATCTCATCTCATACCTCCTCCATCCAGCTCTTCAGCTCTGTGTGCTCAGAAGGGGGCGAGTGTGATTTGTTTGAATTGCAGATCATGTGACCCAGCAGGATGACATCACCAGGCCTTCCTCTCTCTAGTCAAAGAAAGGTCTGTTTATATAAAGCATTCTGAGTAGCTGAGAGGTAAAGTTTTTGCCTCCAGGCACAAGAGTCCTAGGTTCGAATCCCTGCAGGAACCAAACCTGTGTTGTTTTTTTTTCTGTTTATCAATGCACAGACCTCACTGAGGTTTCTTTTTTATTTATTTGTACTGTTTGACTAATTACTAAGGAGTACAGAGGACGGGAGTAGAATGACAGCACCTGGGGTTTGAACACTCAGTAGCTGCCTGAGAGGAGAGGTGAAGTCTGAGCATGTGCGACCAGGAGTGAGGAGCTCTCAGCCCTGGTCGTATCCCCTGGAGATGAGCTGTAAACAATTGATCACTAAAGGAGCAACTAAAACAAAAACGGTGCAGAATTTTTAATAATAATGAATGGTGAAAATGTTTGTTATTTCATTTGCAAGCTTCCCACGTCAATTTTACTTTGTGGCAAAACCCCTTTAAACTAGTGCGGTCCAAGAATCAATTCCACTGGTGGGCCCCAAGAATCAACTCCACTAGTGAGGTCCAAGAATCAACTCCACTAGTGAGGTCCAAGAATTAACTAAACTAGTGAGGTCCAAGAATTAACTAAACTAGTGAGGTCCAAGAATCAACTCCACTAGTGAGGTCCAAGAATCAACTCCACTAGTGAGGTCCAAGAATCAACTCCACTAGTGAGGTCCAAGAATCAACTCCACTAGTGAGGTCCAAGAATTAACTAAACTAGTGAGGTCCAAGAATCAACTCCACTAGTGAGGTCCAAGAATTAACTAAACTAGTGCGGTCCAAGAATCAATTCCACTGGTGGGCCCCAAGAATCAGCTCCACTGGTGACTTCAAAGATCAGCTGTTGGAACCTAAGAATCAATTTCACTGGTGGGCCCCAAGTATCAACTCCCCTGGTGAGCCTCAGGCACCCTAGCTTGTCACTGCATAGACTGGTCCTATAGTAGGACAAAAAAAAGTAAAAAGTAAAAAACATAATTAAAAATGTTTATGCACATAAAGAAATAAAAATAAATACAAATAAACACAAAACCCATTTTTACAGTAAAATGTATCTCCAAATTTTAAAATAAAATGTATACGTAATAGGTTTTGCCAGCTCTCTAACGATCCAATCCATACAATTATCATGTTATTGAATCCATACTCACTAACTTTTCGAGATCTCTGGGGAGAACCAGCAAGTCTCTAGCAGCTGAAGGACAAATGACTGCCGGCTGCCCTTTCTATATTATTCTCTATGTTTTAGTGGCACCAGTTCATGAAGAGACTCTGCCCTGAGGACATGGGGTGCAAAGGGGTAAACTGGGTCTGGAGGAAAGCTTTTTTGGCACCACCCAGATTTTGTGGATGCTGGATAGGCTACCCAATGTCCAGGAAGGCTGGTTGATGCCACATCCCCCAAACAGCTTTCCTCCAATGCTATTACACAGCTGCAAAAAGTGGGTGTGACATGTAACACAGGGGTGTTGCTTTTGCAAAACTTTGGGTGGAGCACTTAACTTGCCAGAATTTAAAATCTTCTTATAGGCCGCTTTCAGAAGTATTCATTATAGTCGTTCTGCTCCTACTGTACTAGCTATAAATGCACTGTTGAACTTGTCATACGTATACACTGCAGCCAATCAGAGGAGGTGGCTCTGCAGGGGCGGGAGAAGTAAGTTGTCTGAACCAATGATGTGGCAGGAGGTGTGTCTCAGGCTACCTCAGACTTATTGTAGGCAATGTAATAGCTAAACTGTAGTCACAGATCACAAATCTGCTCTGAGGTTGAGCTTAAAAGGGTTGTTTTTACCTATAAAACAGGCTTAGCTCTCAGCTGGACAGTTGCTTTAATACAGTTTTTATAATTAATGAGCTTCCAAATTAGAAGTAGAGTGTTAGATCTTGTAATAGGAGATTTGAGCAGGGGTTTTCTTCATGAGACAACCCCTTTAAGCCCGAATGCAGTCAGTATCAGTCAATGCCTTGTGTTACCTTGTTGGATGTAGAAGCAATGGCCTTTATTCACACTGAAGATTTCAGGCTAAAGGGCTGTTCCCACCATAGACTTTGAGGGTCTGTCAATAGGATATGTCATCAAAGTCTTATAGTTGGGGTTCCCAGTTGGGTCCTGTATTTGCCTGTACTCAGAACTTCCATAGAACAGAATGGAGCGTAATGAGCAAGCATGCCCGGTTCTCCATTCCGATACTTTCGAGGGCTCATTCCCAAGATGGGTGCAGGTCCAAAAGGTTGGACCCACTATAAGAATTTTATGGCATATCCTATTGATATGCCATGAAAGTGCATGGTGGGGATAGGAATAAGTAGTGGGCCCTCTTACCAAACCCTCATTTTTTACTCTGTCCCTAGCCGTTACCCTGACAGTAACGCTAACAACCCTAATCATAAATTGGGATTAGGATTACTGTTTTTAGGTGTTTTAGGGTACATTTACCCCTCGCTAATGCCTCTTGGTTCAATGGCACCATCACTCTGACGTCACTTTCCATCTCACTGCACATAAGACTGGAAGGGACATTGCAGCCGGGGTGCTGCTGGGCTTGAAGTGCCCCAGAGAGGGTAAGTTAACCCTAAACTGGCTTTAAAGGGATTGTCTCACCACATTGATTCGTCCAGTTCTTTTGGTTTCATTTTGAATTCAGGGGCGTGCTTACTGGCTTCCACTAGGCAGCAGTAGAAGCCAGGTCTGTAGCTATAGCAACCAGTGCTGGCAACCTATCAGGAGAGATCCAACAGGTCTGAAGTATAGCAAGCAGTGCTGGAAGCCTATCAGGAGAGATCATACAGGTTTGTAGCTATAGCAACCAGTGCTGGCAGCCTATCAGGAGAGATCATACAGGTTTGTAGCTATAGCAACCAGTGCTGGCAACCTATCAGGAGAGATCCAACAGGTCTGTAGCTATAGCAAGCAGTGCTGGCAGCCTATTAGGAGAGATCAAAAAGGTCTGAAGTATAGCAAGCAGTGCTGGCAGCCTATCAGGAGAGATCACACAGGTCTGTAGCTATAGCAACCAGTGCTGTCAGCCTATCATGTGAGATAGAACAGGTCTGTAGCTATAGCGACCTGAGGAGCTGATGCAGCCCATACAAGAGGTGATATCTAGGAATAGGTAGGACACTGTTAATGGACACATATTGCAGAGTGACTTATTTTTGTAAGACCTTTAACATAAAAAGCAGAAATCCTTGTAGTGAGATAACCCCTTTAATACCCAACCCTTATCCCAACCTAAAGTTGAGGTTCTGTTTAGAAATAGTTTTTTGAGCTATTTGTGCCAAAATTCCATTTGATTTGGATTTGACTTTGACCCAAATCCAAAGTGCAACACTATGGATAAGGTATCGGCAAAAATAGGCTCGAAGAATAAACTTACTAAAATATAATGTTTTCTAATATTTCATCATAACCTTGTTAAGTGCAAACCTGGCCAGTCCATCATATATTATGTATACATGTCACATTGCAGTGAAGATTTTCCCTCTTTGAGCTCGGGAAGCTGGAGTCGGGAGGCCTTTCATTGGAAGTAGTTCACAGACCTACTACTGTTCCTTTCTGTGCTACAATTGAGTCTTCTTTCAATAGCGCAGGTGAATTAGGGTTGTCATATTCTTGCCCTTACATCGTCTTGATCTCATGCTGCAGCTCCTGTTTCATCCTGCTTCCTGTCAAAGTTCAGGCTTTTTATTATTTTAGATTTCCTATTCCAGGAAGGTTGGTACGAATGAGGAGACTCGATTAAAATGCTCTTTTCTGGAGAAGTTTTGTTGCTATTTGTAGAATAGTTTGTAGCAGTAGCTCTTAAGTAAGGAGATGTTCCCAATATGTTCTTGGGCTTTCAGAAGGAGCAGTAAGACTCACGGATGAAGGGCTTCTGGGTTCTGCACATGGTTATATCTTTTAGATCATGGGTCTTCAAACGGCGGCCCTCCAGCTGTTGGGAAACTACAACTCCCATCATGCCCACTATTATAGATTATATAAATTCATGATGGGAGTTGTAGTTTCCCAACAGCTGGAGGGACGTAGTTTGAAGACCCATGTTTTAGCTGATAATATGGGTTTATTTCTGTTCAAAACTAGTCCAGTAGTAGAAAAGAATGATCAAAAGGGCTTTTAGGTTATTTAATTACCCAATGGCCGCCTAATAACTAGTTGTATTGACGCAGAGGCGTAACATACAGCTTCTGGGCCCCAGTGCAAAATCTATAACCTAACCATGCAACATTTATAATACTGGTGCCTTCCTATGTTGTAGAGGGCCCTTAGGGTCCTTACGGACTCCAGGGCCCGGTAGCGATGGCTACGTCCCTGTACTGGTGCTGGACGATAATAAAACTTATAACGAAGACAATGAAATATATAATGAAGCCAACCAGCAGTCATATGCAAGTAATATGAAACAAGTATCAAAATGAATGTAGGGACTTACCAATGAATGACAAACAGCAAGACAGACAATGACAAAGGCCCGGATGGAGAGGGAAGGATCAATGACTTGAAGATCCAGAAGCAAGACACCAAAAAATAGCTTTTTCGATCCTAACAAATAGCTTTTCCTAACTTTGTCCCTTGCACTGGCCCCAACACCACTGGTCCTATTCTAACCCTGATAATAAGACAAAAAAAAGTCCTAACCCTATGCTGGGCTTCAGGTTAGGGCTAGGGGAAAAAATATGGTTCAGAATGTCTTAATCCCAAATATTTTCACAAGTTCAGTTGAACCTGTTTCGGGCTCTCAAATAGGGCTTTGTTTGAACTGGAATCCTAACCAAATGGGCAATGGTGATGGGTTATACTCCTTTTGTGGCGATTATAGGCATTTTAATGTCTTCAAACCACCATACTGGCCAGGAAGCAATTAGGCGATGTCGGACCAGTACTTAGGCCTTACTGGGAGTAAAGAGGAAATGAGGGCATTGGGGAATGGTAACTTAAATCTTAAAAGCCAGTTAAAAACCTTAAACCTTAGCTGAGCTTTGTGTTAAGGTTAGAAAAAATAAATAGGTTCAAAATAGCCCAAACCTAAATAGTTTCACAAGTTCAGTTCAACCAGTCTTGAACCAAATAGGACTTAACTCAAACTGGAATCCTTATCAAATGGGCCATGGTATTGGGTTATATATCTTTTGTGGCGATCATAGAAGTACTAGTGATTCTAATGGCCTCAAACCACCATACGGCAGCGGAAGTGATTAGGTGACGTCGGACCAGAAGTTAGGCCTTACTGGGAATAAAGAGGAAATGGGGGCTTAAGGGATTAGTAACTTAACTCTTAGAAGCCAGTAAAAAACCTTAAACCTAAGTTGAACTTTGTGTTAGTGTTAGGGGTAGAGCAAATAATGAGATTCAAGATGCCCCAAACCCAAATAATTTCACAAGTTCGGTTGAACCAGTCTCGAACCAAATAGGGCTCTTTTCATACTGGAATCCTGACCAAATGGGCCATGGTGTTGGCTTTTACGTCTTTTGTGGCGATCATAGAAGTACTAGTGATTTTTATGGCCTCAAACCACCATATTACACCGGAAGCGATTAGGTGACATCGGACCAAAAGTTAGGCCTTATTGGGAGTAAAGAGGAAATGGGGCATTGGGGAATGGTAACCTAACTGTTAAAAGCCAGTAACAAGCCTTAAACCTAAGCTGGGCTTTTGGTTAGTGTTAGGGGTAAAAAAAAAATAATAATTAGGTTCAAGATGCCCCAAACACAAATATTTTCCCCAGTCTCGAAGCAAATAGGGCTCTACTCAAACTGGAATTCTGAACAAATGGGCAATGGTGATGGGTTATACGTCTTTTGTGCCAATTATAGAAGTACTAGTGATTTTAATGGGCTTAAACCACCATACTGAACCGAAAGCGATTAGGTGATGTCGGAAGAGAACTTAGGCCTTATTGGGAGTAAAGAGGAAATGGGGGCATTGGGGAATAGTAACTTAACTCTTAAAAGCCAGTAACAAGCCTTAAACCTAAGCTTGGCTTTGTGTTAGTGTTAGGGGTAAAAAAAATAATTAGGTTCAAGATGCCCCATACCCAAATATTTTCACCAGTCTCGAAGCAAATAGTGCTCTACTCAAACTGGAATTCTGAACAAATGGGCAATGGTGTTGGGTTATACGTCTTTTGTGCCAATCATAGAAGTACTAGTGATTTTAATGGCCTTAAACCACCATACTGCACCGAAAGCGATTAGGTGATGTCGGAAGAGAACTTAGGCCTTACTGAGAGTAAAGAGTAAATGGGGGCATTTGGGAATGGTAACTTAACTCTTAAAAGCCAGTATAAAACATTAAACCTAAGCTGGGTTTTGTGTTAGGGTTAGGGGTAGAAAAAATAAATACGTTAAAGATACCCCAAACCCAAATATTTTCACAAGTTCAGCTGAACCAGTCTCGAACCAAATAGGGCTCTACTCAAACTGGAATCCTTATCAAATGAACCATGGTGTTGGGTTATACATCTTTTGTTGCAGTCATAGAAGTACAAGTGATTTTTATGGCCTCAAACCACCATATTACACCGGAAGCGATTAGGTGACATCGGACCAAAAGTTAGGCCTTATTGGGAGTAAAGAGGAAATGGGGGCATTGGGGAATGGTAACATAACTCTTAAAAGCCAGTAACAATCAATAATCCTAATAAAGTATTTGTGTAAGTGTTCGGGTTAAAAAAAAAAATAATAATTAGGTTCATGATGCCCAAAACACAAATATTTTCCCCAGTCTCGAAGCAAATAGGGCTCTACTCAAACTGGAATTCTGAACAAATGGGCAATGGTGATGGGTTATACGTCTTGTGTGGCGATCATAGAAGTACTAGTGATTTTAATGGGCTTAAACCACCATACTGAACCGAAAGCGATTAGGTGATGTCGGAAGAGAACTTAGGCCTTATTGGGAGTAAAGAGGAAATGGGGGCATTGGGGAATAGTAACTTAACTCTTAAAAGCCAGTAACAAGCCTTAAACCTAAGCTTGGCTTTGTGTTAGTGTTAGGGGTAAAAAAAATAATTAGGTTCAAGATGCCCCAAGCCCAAATATTTTCACCAGTCTCGAAGCAAATAGTGCTCTACTCAAACTGGAATTCTGAACAAATGGGCAATGGTGTTGGGTTATACGTCTTTTGTGCCAATCATAGAAGTACTAGTGATTTTAATGGCCTTAAACCACCATACTGCACCGAAAGCGATTAGGTGATGTCGGAAGAGAACTTAGGCCTTACTGAGAGTAAAGAGTAAATGGGGGCATTTGGGAATGGTAACTTAACTCTTAAAAGCCAGTATAAAACATTAAACCTAAGCTGGGTTTTGTGTTAGGGTTAGGGGTAGAAAAAATAAATACGTTAAAGATACCCCAAACCCAAATATTTTCACAAGTTCAGCTGAACCAGTCTCGAACCAAATAGGGCTCTACTCAAACTGGAATCCTTATCAAATGAACCATGGTGTTGGGTTATACATCTTTTGTTGCAGTCATAGAAGTACAAGTGATTTTTATGGCCTCAAACCACCATATTACACCGGTAGCAATTAGGTGACATCGGACCAGAAGTTAGGCCTTATTGGGAGTAAAAAGGAAATGGGGGCATTTGGGAATGGTAACCTAACTCTTAAAACGCAGTAACAAGCCTTAAACCTAAGCTGGGCTTTGTGTTACTGTTAGGGGTAGAAAAAAATAATTAGGTTCAAGATGCCCCAATCCCAAATATTTTCACCAGTCTTGAAGCAAATAGGGCTCGACTCAATCGAGTATCGTGACCATATGGGCATTGGTGTTGGGTTATACGTCTTTTGTGGCGATCATAGAAGTACTAGTGATTTTAATGGCCTTAAACCACCATACTACACCGAAAGCGATTAGGTGATGTCGGAAGAGAACTTAGGCCTTACTGAGAGTAAAGAGGTAATGGGGGCATTGAGGAATGGGCCATGGTGTTGGGTTATACATCTTTTGTGGTGGTCATAGAAATACTGGTGATTTTAATGGTCATAGACCACCATACTCACTTGAAACAACTCATACCCAACTAAACTCTTTTCTGAAATGATGGAAAGTGGGATTCCCACCAAAAATAGTACATGAAACAAGACTATATTGTCACCGTATTGTGGATAACTGCTCTTATTTTTGCAAGTCCGTACAATGTTGGCAATAAAAAACAACCTACCTGCAAATCCTTAGACGCCTATAGAAAAAAAAATCCTAAGGCAAGATCACTAAAAGTCAAAGTCGGAGTATCATGCGGCACCTTCAATTTCCAGAAATGGTACATTTGGCAAGAATATCTCCTTGATTTACGGCTCCGAATACCTGGAAAACAAGGCAGTTGGTTTCAAAGACATAAAACCATTATTGAGTAAAATGCCGCATAAATAAGTAATAAGTAAGAAGTGTCTACAACGCATTTTAATATTATATAGAATATATTTCTCATCATAAGATGACAAACGTATTGGTAATCATTGCTCTCGCCTATCAGCCTGTGGCTCTCCTCTCCATAACCTTATTGATTTCCCTATATACAGTATTTTATTGTTCAATAAAGGTTTGAATACCACTGGAAGCCTGTCTGAACTTCTGTCTCTTAGATAAACTGTATTTGATTACCACAAGCGTGAGAAAAACTCGCCCGACAGGCAGCCCTCTGCTCCCGCTTGATTTGTGGACTTTCCGGGGCTGATCAATGATGATTATTTTAGCAGTCGCCAATCTATGAAGTTCACAGAGCGGCCGAGGATACGGCTTCATGTTTCCAGTATCACGGAGAACTCGGTCTTAAACATGTGATGCTCTACCGCCGTCTTCCACATCTCTATCTTATAATTTTACATATCAATTATAAATTTGTTGGGCTAAGCCTTATGAAGGGCAGGATTCTTTTTGCCATTTTATATTCTTCTGATTATTAGGCAAGCAGGAGTTTCTGTGTTAAGTCTGTTTTGTTGTCAGAGTTTGTTTGACAACTTCTCAGCAACCTCATTTGTCAGCTGGCCTAGCCGCACACCTGAGCTCACTAGCTCTCTATAAGGCTCAGCTGAAAATGACAATCTGTGCAGAGTACGGAGGTTTGGATCTTCTCTAGCCTTGCTGTGTTGGATTGTTCTGTCCTGTTTAATGTTAATTTAGTTGTGTCAGCATGAACTATCTTGTTTTTTTGTTTTTTTTTTGGTTTGGCCTTGTTTGGGAATACGCCTGTCTATAAAACGTGTCTGGTTGTGCAGCTTTGCTTCATTAAAAGGGTTGTCTCACTACATTGATTAATTTCACTTCAGTCCTGTTTTCTTTTTTTCACTTTGAGTTCAGGGGTGTGTTTACTGTTTTCCACAAGGCTGCAGTAGAAGCCAGGCCTGTAGTTATAGCAACCAGTGTTGACAGCCTATCAGGAGAGATAAAACAGGTCTGTAGCTATAGCGACCAGTGCTGACAGCCTATCAGGAGAGATCCAACAGGTCTGTAGCTATAGCGACCAGTGCTGGCAGCTTATCAGGAGAGATCAAACAGGTCTGTAGCTAAAGCAACCAGTGCTGGCAGCCTATCAGGAGAGATCAAACAGGTCTGTAGCTATAGCAACCAGTGCTGGCAGCCAATCAGGAGGGATCAAACAGGTCTGTAGCTATAGTGACCTGAGGAGCTGATGCAGTACATACAAGAGGGGATATCTAGGAATAGGTAGGACACTGTTAATGGACACATATTGCAAAGTGACTTGTTTTTACAAAATCTTTAACATAAAAAGCAGCAATCCCTGTAGTGAGACAACTCCTTTAACATGAGTGGGGCTGAGCTGCAGTACCACACACAACCTTTAGGCGGGCATGGCGCTGTTTGTATTGTCTTAATTTTGGATAGCCCTATGATTGACAGGAGGCAAATTTTGTTAAGTATATATTCCACAGAAATCCTAGTCCTAACTACTGACTCGTTCTTTGTTCGTCTATCTTGTCTGAAACAAAAGCCGCATTACTTTCCCCAGAAGGAAGTGTGATACAAGCTGTTGTTGGCTTGTAACGCTGTATTTTGTTACAACACTAATAAATTAAGGAGGTGGAAAAAATAAATCCCGCACTGTTTTCCAGAACTGCGGCTCGGCTCAGTTGCGTGACAAACCATTGAAACCATGTCTCTGTAGCGCTGTCTCCCCGGTGCGCACCGCAGGGGTGATTAAACTGATTATTTATTTTTCAGAACACTTTTTTTATTATGAACACGAAACCCAATTTTCAAGTAAAACTTTGTTACTTTCTTCTCTATGTCACTAATTATCTCTGTGAGCGACTGAAGCTCTTCATAGAAGATCTGAGGCGTTATGTATATTGAGGGCCTCAGCTCCTACGCTCCGTATACCTTAAGATAATAATTGCACTGGGTTGTTACCGCGGCCAATGTTAGGGGTGAAATATATATACAGTTGACGCCTGATAATGACTTACCAGATCGTTATTTGGAAGTAATTGTAGACTTCTAGCGTCATAGTGAGATAACTAACCATAAAATGTATCAGTCTACAAAAATTCCTCTCCACTTTCTTCTTTGCACATTGCTACCTTATAGCTACTCATCACGTAGTTCCAGCAACTTCCTCCAAACTTAGCCCCAAGATTAAAGCCAACTTCTACAACCATTCCCTACGTCCCACAAAACCATCTTTAATCTACTCCTTCCCTAGTTTCCACCACGTCCTCCCAACCTAGCCCTGAATTAGAAGCCATCTCCCATAACCATTTCTTACATCCCCTTGTTCTCTCCACATTAAAACCCTTTACCTTCTCATCAGTTACTTCCAACAATGTCCCCCTAACTTAGCCCAGACTTGGAGGCCATCTCCTTTAACCATTTCTTACATCCTCTTGTTCTCTGCATATTACCACCCTTATACCTACTCATCACTTCCAGCAATGTCCTCCCAACTTAGCCCAGACTTGGAGGCCATCTTCCATTTGGAAGTAATTGTAGACTTCTAGCATCATAGTGAGATGACTAACCATAAAATATATCAGTCTACAAAAATTCCTCTTTACCAGTCTTACATCTTACACCTTCTTCTTTGTACTTTGCTACCTTATAGCTACTCATCATGTAGTTCCAGCAACTTCCTCCAAACTAAGCCCCAAGTTAGAAGCCATCTTCTACGATGTATAACCATTTAATACATCCCACAAAACCATCTTTAATCTACTCCTTCCCTAGTTTCCACAACATCCTCCCAATCTAGCCCAGAATTAGAAGCCATATTCCATAACCATTTCTAACATCCCCTTGTTCTCTCTACATTACCAACCTTTACCTACTCATCACTTCCAGCAATGTCCTCCAAACTTAGCCCAGACTTGGAGGCCATCTCCCTTAACCATTTCTTACATCCTCTTGTTCTCTGCATATTAGCACCCTTTACCTACTCCACTTCCAGCAATGTCCTCCCAACTTAGCCCAGACTTGGAGGCCATCTCCCTTAACAATTTCTTACATCCCTTTATTCTCTGCATATTACCACCCTTTACCTACTCATCACTTCCAGCAATGTCCTTCTAACTTAGCCAAGACTTGGAGGCCATCTTCCATAACTGTTTTTTACATCTCCATTGTTCTCTTAACCACATTGCCATCTCTGATCTCCTCATTAACAAAGTTAAACCTCATCCTCCCCATGTAGCCCAGAATTAGAAGCCATATCCCACAACGATTTCTAACATCCCCTTGTTCTCTGTACATTACCAACCTTTACCTTCTCATCACTTCCAGCAATGTCCTCCCAACTTAGCCCAGACTTGGAGGCCATCTCCCTTAACAATTTCTTACATCCTCTTGTTCTCTGCATATTACCACCCTTTACCTACTCATCACTTCCAGCAATGTCCTCCCTTGTTGTCTTAACCACATTGCCTCCTCTGATCTCCTCATTATCAAATTTAAACCACATCCTCCCAATGTTACCCAGAATTAGAAGCCATCTCCCATAACCATTTCTAACATCCCCTTGTTCTCTGCACATTACTACCTTTTCCCTACTCATCACTTACTTCCAGCAATGTCCTCCCAACGTAGCCCAGACTTGGAGGCCATCCTCCATAACCATTTCTTACATCCCCCTCATTCTCTGCACATAATATCTTTTATCTACTCATCACAAAGTTTCAACCTCATCCTTCCATATTGGAATCCATCTTTTACAACATATAACCGTTTCCTATATCCCCCCTTCTCTGCACATTGCCACTTTTTAGCTACTTGACACCTACTTCCAGCAATGTCCTCCCAACTTAGCCCAGACTTGGAAGCCATCTTCCATAATGCATAACCATTTCTTATGTTCTTCTCATTCTCTGCACATTACCACCTTTTATCTACTCATCCATTAGTTCCAGCAATGTCCTCCCAACTCATTCCCAAGTTGGACGTCATCTTCTACAATGTGTATCCATTTTTATGTCCTCCTGATTATCAGAGCCTTATAACCTTTTATCTACTCATCATCTACTTCCAACCATGTCCTCCCAACCAAGTCCAAAGCTGGACGCCATATTCTACAATGTGCAGCCATTTCTTACATCCCCCTCATTCCCTGCACATACCTTTTACCTACTTATCACATAGTTCAAACCACATTCTCCCAACTTAGCCCAGAGATGGAAGAAATCTTCCATAACTATTTATTATATCTCATTTGGAGTAAATAGAGGGTTTTTCTGATCAGGCGGTTTTACGGAGCCTGCTTTTCACAGGCCGGCTTCAGGCTCCTACTTCCACATCTTCAGCCTCCTATTTCCTTCTTAGGTTTTGGGTGGTTCTACATTTTTAGACACTCACTTCCTGTTATAGGATGTGGTTGGCTCTACCTCTTCAGACTGCCAATTCCTGTTTTAGGCTGTGGTTGGTTGTACTTCCTCAGGCTTCCACTTCCTGTTTTAGGCTGTGGTTGGTTCTACATCTTCAAGCTGCCACCTCCTGTTTAGGACGTGCTTGGCTCTTCCTCTTCAGGCTGTCACTACCTGTTTTAGGCTGTGGTTGGTTCTACCGCTTCAAGCTGCCACTTCCTGTTTAGGATGTGGTTGGCTCTTCCTCTTCAAGCTGCCAATTCCTGTTTTAGGCTGTGGTTGGTTGTACCTCCTCAGGCTGCCACTTCCTGTTTTAGGTTTTGGTTGGTTCTACCTCTTCAGGCTGCCACTTTCTGTTTTAGGCTGTGGTTGGCTATACCTCTTAAGGCTGCCACTTCCTGAATTAGGCTGTGGTTGGTTCTACCTCTTCAAGCTGCTACGTCCTGTTTTAGGCTGTGGTTGGTTCTACCTCTTCAGGCTGCCATTTCCTGTTTTAGGCTGTGGTTGGTTCCACCTCTTCAGTCTGCCACTTCCTGTTTTAGGCTGTGGTTGGTTCTACCTCTTCAGGCTGCCACTTCCTGTTTTAGGCTGTAGGGTTCTAAATCTTCAGGTTGCCACCTCCTGTTCAGTCTGTGGTTGGCTCTACCTCTTCAAGCTGCTACCCCCTGTTTTAGGCTGTGGTTGGTTCTACCTCTTCAGGCTGCCATTTCCTGTTTTAGGCTGTGGTTGGTTCTTCTTCTTCAGACTGACACTTCCTTTTATAGGATGTGGTTGGCTCTACCTCTTCAAGCTGTCACCTCCTGTTTAGGACGTGGTTGGCTCTACCTCTTCAGGCTGTCACCTCCTGTTCCGTCTGTGGTTGGCTCTACCTCTTCAAGCTGACACTTTCTGTTTAAGGCTGTGGTTGGTTCTTCTTCTTCAGGCTTACACTTCCTGTTTTAGGCTGTGGTTGGTTCTTCTTCTTCAGACTGACACTTCCTGTTTTAGGCTGTAGGGTTCTAACTCTTCAGGTTGCCACCTCCTGTTTAGGCTGTGGCTGGCTCTACCTCTTCAGGCTGCCACCTCCTGTTCCGTCTGTGGTTGGCTCTACCTCTTCAAGCTGACACTTTCTGTTTAAGGCTGTGGTTGGTTCTTCTTCTTCAGGCTTACACTTCCTGTTTTAGGCTGTGGTTGGTTCTTCTTCTTCAGACTGACACTTCCTGTTATAGGATGTGGTTGGCTCTACCTCTTAAAGCTGTCACCTCCTGTTTAGGACGTGGTTGGCTCTACCTCTTCAAGCTGACACGTTCTGTTTAAGGCTGTGGTTGGTTCTTCTTCTTCAGGCTGACACTTCCTGTTTTAGGCTGTGGTTGGTTCTTCTTCTTCAGGCTGACACTTCCTGTTTTAGGCTGTGGTTGGTTCTTCTTCTTCAGGCTGACACTTCCTGTTTTAGGCTGTAGGGTTCTAACTCTTCAGGTTGCCACCTCCTGTTTAAGCTGTGGGTGGCTCTACCTCTTCAGACTGCCACCTCCTGTTTAGGCTGTGGTTTGCTCTACCTCTTCAGGCTGCCACTTCCTGTTTAGGCAGTGGTTGGTTCTACCTCTTCAGGCTGCCACCTCCTGTTGAGGCTGTGGTTGGCTCTACCTCTTCAAGCTGACACTTTCTGTTTAAGGCTGTGGTTGGTTCTTCTTCTTCAGACTGACACTTCCTGTTTTAGGCTGTGGGTTTGGGTTTTTACTCATCAGGCTGCCACTTCCTGGGTTTTTTGGGTTGGTTTTTTTCTTCTCAGGGTGACACTTCCTGTTTTTAAAAGGGTTGGTTTGGGGTTTTTCCCCTTTTTTCCCGGCTGCCCCTTCCTGTTTTAAAAGGGGGTTTGGTTTTTCCCGAATTAAAAGTCCTCTTCCTTAAAACCCCCATTTTTGGGTTTCCCTTTGATTTTTAAAGTTGGGGAAAAAAAGCTTTTTAAAAAAAACAAAATGATGAAATTTGGACCCTTTTTCTCCCCAAAACACTCCTTCTTTTCTGGGCCCTTACAACTCTTTTCTCTGTGAGTCACAGTTTTACCAACAAACAACAGGTGCTAAAAGTTTTTATTTAAAAAACACAAGAACAATTTGAGGGTTTTTCTTTTTGTTTTTAAAAACACATTGATACCCTTTAAGGTTTTAACAAAGGTGAGAAAATGGGTTTGGGTTATCCATTCCAAAAAGTTCCCCGTTGCAATCCAAAAAACCCGGGGGTTACAAAAGGGGTCCCCCCCTATGTACGAACCATCACCAACTGAAAAGGGAAGGCGGAGGGAAAACAATTTTGACTTTTTCCCTTTGCAAATCAAAAAGTTCGGAAAAGGGGGCATTTCCCCCGGGGGAAATTTTAACATGGTTCCTTTCCCAAAATGTTCCTTTAAGCTTGATGCCATAGATAATATAGGGCCCCAAAAACTGAATCTTTTGAGCCCGTTGAGTGGAAGTCTTTTTTGAAAAAACCCAAAAATAAAACTCGGGGGCCTAACTAAAAGCTTTTGGGGCCCCCTAGAAGCCCTTTTCGAAACCCCCCCCCCCCTCCCCCCCCCCCGCCTCACCGATCCCCGGAAAATTTACCAGGGCCCCCTTTGGGCATGCAATCACTAATATTTTGAGGAGTTGGGAAAACCTCATAGATTTTCACCAACAAAAACTTTCTATAAAAACAAATCCCCCTTTTAAACCCAGATCAACATTACCAATAGCTCCACTTTGGACCCGATTATACTGCAAGAAGGAAAAGACCACAAATTAACCACCAAACAGTGGCCTTTAATAAATGCCCCTAAAACTATTTTCTAAAAAAGATCTGTATACAAAAGAACCCATAAAAACCGCTATATTTTTGACTAATGTGGTAAAACCAAGAAAAAAAGGTTTTCCTACAGACTGCATATTACCCCATACAGTGGTAATAACCCGTGTACAAAGGTTTCCCTAAACTGTATTTTTAAACCTCCCAAAAGGGGAAACCAAATAGTGGGTAAATAAAGGGGGATACAGACTCTGCTGAATATAAAAATGATTACTTGCAGTTACATCTTGTGACCACAGGTGAATTTTTTTTACTGGGTTCGTTTACCCTTTTTCCCTTTTTTCTGCATCCGGGTTTCCCCGCCCGGCCCCCTCATGAAAAACATCTCCCCGACCACTGGGTCCCCGGGGGAAATTTTGGGAACAAATACTTTTGAATTCCCCCACTTTTCCATCACCCTTTACTCCCCGCCCCCCACCCCTGTACAAAACTTCCAAGGGGTAAGCGGGGACAGGCCCTGGCTTAGGGGCGATATAGGCCCGGGAGGGTTTTAGGTTGGCTATAAAGCAGTTTTCTCCAACCTCCAAAAAACCCAGGGGCCCCCCAACAGGGCATTTTTTTTAGGGATCCCCCCACAGAATGCCCTGACCATAATTTATTCACCATGCAATGCTAAAAAGGGAAAACCAGAAAACTTACCCCGTTGGTGGGGCTTGAGGACTGGAGTTTAGAAACACTGCTTTTAGAGGATCATGGGAGGAAAAGAGGGTTTTAGGGGGAGGCCCATAGGGGGCCCAAGTATGTAGCCCGACCGGGGCAGGTGGGGAGCCAGGGGGGCGGTTAAAGGGACCGGGGGAAGGGCAGTAGGTACCAGGGTCAGGGAGCCAGGGCCCAAATTTTTAAAGTAAAAGAAAATAAATAATTCCCCTTTCTCACCTGCCCCACGCTCCCTCCCAGCCCAGCTCCCCGGGGGAGTCCGGGGTTCGGCACGGGCGGGGCTAAAGGGTATTTCCTCATCGCCTCGCTTACATCAGGGACTTTGGGGGTGGGGGCATGCAGGCTTTAAACCTTAGCAGGCAGGTTAGCAGAACGGAGGACAGGCTGGGTCTGGGTTTTTCTAACACCGGGCGGGGGGTTTCCCCGTCTGAGAGCTCCCAAACCCAAGGGGGCCCCGGCGTTTCCAAAGGGAGGATGCACTGGGGCCCCCCGCAAATTTTCCCCCCCCCGCCAGCAGGTAATCCGTTAAGGCCCCTTTTTCACACGGCTTATTTCCCCCTCGGAAATTTGGGGACCGGATGGCCCCCTCGCAAATCCTGCATAATAAGGGGCGGGGCGGGGGGGGGGCCGGAGCGCGGGCGGGGGGCGGGCCCCACCCCCGGCCCCATAGACTGTTTTTATCACGCGCGTACACGCCGTAAATAATTGCGTCACTTTCCCCCCCCCCGGGGCCGATTCGCCGAGGGGGGGAGGAGCAAGGGAATCCCCCGTTTTTTATAGAGCAGTGGATTACCGTAAATTCCCCTTCCGAGGGGATTGGCAGCGTACTGCAGCGCAAATCCGGCGCGGAGTATGACGCAAATCCGCGGCCAAATAAGCCGTGTGAACGAGGCCTTATGTTCACTGCCGACGGACGCAGGAGCAGAACTACCGGTGCAGCAGACGTGTCAGCGCGGGCCCGGGGGGCCCTTTTGCCCCCTAAGACCCGCCCCGTGACAGCTGCTACTCTGCTACCCCGCGTTACCCCCTGTATAACCCATCAGGGGACTTATAAAGGTGGAGCGTCCAATATTATAATTTTTTGGTCTTTCCCATCACTAGATACTAGTGTTTTACTTTGCATTTGGGTCACAATTACATTCAGTCATAAAATTAGTAATTGATTCCGGTTGGCCCATCCTTTTCCCTAACCCTAAATTCGGGGTAGCTTTGTAATGCGCCTGTTTCCAGGGGGGGGGGTGGGGAGGCAGGGCGCACTAAACCCCTTTTAAGCTTTGCTACAACATTTAAGGTGCTTTACAGTGGAACAGGTTGAGCTTTTTAAAAATGGTTTCCCTGAATAAAAGGGTTTTCCCCGAGCGGGGAAATGCGCCTGATTTATGACCGCTGTGATCGGGCTTGAAAATCAAAACATTCATCCCTTTTTTTTATGCGCATGAAATTTGGCGTGTAAACGCCAAATTTCATGCATGTCACCTTACACCTCCTGCTCCCATGTCTTGCAATTAGAAAAGCTGGAAATACAGAGCTGATAGATAATACTATGAACCCCCCATCAACCAAAGAGTGGGGAAAATTTTGAATCTGAATGCCTTTCTCTGAAAAAAACAGCATGGTGGAAAACCCCAAAAAAGATTAGGGTTGGGGCTTGGGACTAGCCTATTTGAAGGCATTTGGCTCTTGTTGGTGCTTTCCAGAGGTCAGAAAATACATACAGAATCCCCCCCCCCCATACAATTTAATGAGCTTTGAGTGTGAGACATCCAAATTCCAAAAATTTTGACGATTTACAGACTGAACAGGTGATTTCTATTTGGCTAATACCCTTTTTTCTTTCTGAAGATCAGTGAATCAATAGAAATTGAAATAAATTTACGCCAAAAGAGGGCGCTTTAAACTTTCAGCTCCTTTTCCCACAATCCTTGTGATAGCAGATGCTTAGTAGGGGCAAAAAGGCAATTCAAAAACCCTACACACCTATACGATCTCTCCCCCAAAGGGAGTTCCCTTTTCTGAGCCACTCATTGCCCCCACCCACAGCCAGTATCACCTGCACTAACAAGGGCGAAACCATGAAATGGCGTAGTAAAAAGTGATTTCTGGGTTGGCTAATTCCCTTAAAAGCTTCCTAAGACCAGTGGGTCAAAAGCAAATTGAAGATTTGTTTCATCCAATAAGGGGCTTTAGCTTCTAGCTCCCTTTCCCATAAGCCTTTTGTGAAGCAGAATCCTATAGTAAGTTGATATCTGAAGAAAAACTTTTTTTCCATTTTTTCAGTGTTATTTATCTCCTAATGGACCTATTTCCCAGTCCCCTAGGCGAGAACGTCCTTCTTTTTAGCCCTAAAACAGCAGAACTGCAAAAATCCAAGGAGAAAGATCAAACCCCCTAATAGCCAAACTCAGGCAGAGAGCAAGCGAACATTTCCCGGCTAACACTTTCAAGTCGTGTTATTTTTAGTATTCAGGTGTCATTTTGCGTTTCCTTTCATGAGGATAAAAATAAGTTTTGACACTGTTGTCTCCCCGTTGATCTCCCCTCATTGGCTGCACCTATCACCGAGCGTGGACGTCTTGTAATGTGGTCTGAGCGCAGCTGTCACAAGGGCTTCATCCCCACGAAAAAGTGCTGCTCTTTGTCTTTTAACAAAATAACATCAGCTGCCGGAGAGTCTCTTTTCCTTTTTTTTTTTTTCTTTTTTTTTTCTTTTTTTTTAAAGCAAATTATGTCTGAACAAATCCTCAGATATTCAAGGAAAAAGCACTCGAGATGTTTTGAATAAGGGCAGGAACAAAGAGCAAGGAAAGCAGGAGGTGATTGAACTCCCGGTAAAGATACACGGCTACATTTATTCATGAGGAACATGTCCATCATATAACAGGTCTCGAAACAACTTGAAACACTGTTGATACATTTAAAGGGGTTTTCTCACTATGATTAACTTTCAGTGGGTAGGGACAGGTAAATGAAGGCTTTTTCTAAATACTCTGCTCTTTTGATATTGCCCTGGTCAGGAGATAAAATAGAGATTGTATCTGCTCTGAGTGCACACAAGTGTCTCTGGTTACCGTCCATATCTCCATTCCTGAATGGACAGACGGCAGGGAGTGATGACACCCTGGTCGGATCGAGCAGAGTCTTTATCGCTTCTTTACTTTTGATTAGCGCTTGTTTTCACTCCTTGGAGCTCTGTAGCTTTGCTTCCTACAGATTAAATCTCCTGCAGTCATCTTATTGTAACAGGATTAGGCTTGGTTCACACACACAGTAAGTGTTGGAAGTTCCGTCCGGAACATGTCCATCATATAAAAGCACTCGGAACAGGTCTTTGAAACAACTTGAAACACTGTTGATACATTTAAAGGGGTTTTCTTACTACAGTGATTAGCTTTCAACGGGTAGGGACAGGTAAATGAAGACCTTTTCTAAATACACTGCTCTTTTGCTACTTCCTTGGTCAGGATATAAAAGAGATTTTATTTTCTCTGAGTGCACACTAGTATGTCTGGTTACCGTCCATATCTTCTTTTCTAAATGGATGAATTCTAACCAGAAAGAGTGAGGAACTTTGAATCTGAAGCTGCCTGTGGCTTTAAGAAAAGGCACGGTTAGACTACCCCTTTAAGATTATGGTTGTGGCTTGGGACTATCCTATTTGAAGAATTAGAAAAGCTGGGAATACAGAGCTGATATGATAATCACTGTTATAGAACCACCCACATCCTAACTAGGTAGAGTGAGGAACTATGAATCTGAAGCTGCCTGTGGCTCTGAGAGACAGCACGGTGAGACAACCTCTTTAAGATTAAGTTTGGGGCTTGGGACTAGCCTTTTTGAAGGCCTTTGGCTCTTATTGGTGCTTTCCAGAGACCAGAAAACACATACAGAATTTTCCCCCATAGAATTTAATGAGCTTCGAGTTTGGGACATCCAGAATCCCAAATTTTTTGACGATGTAACGTCCATACCCAAATTCATTGATTATCTCAATGATAATGAATATAATCTCAAATTCACTTCCCAACAGGACAGGGTTGAAAATTCCATTTTTGGATCTTGAGCTGGAGGGGTTGTTTGCCAAAGAAGAGGGTGTACACAAAACTATATAGGGAAAAACCCGATAGTGGTAACACTATTTTGCAGGCCACTAGTAATCACCCGAGACCAACATAGCAGCTATACCGAAGGGAGAATATGTAAGAGCTAGAAGAGCTTGCTCCCTGGATGAGGATTTCTTAAAGGAAAAGGACATTATCAATGGTAGATTAAAGAAGAGGCTATCAGCACATATTTTAAAAGAAGCAGCGGTCAAATAAGTAACCAAACACAAAATTGTTACTAAAAAAAACACAAAAGAAAAATAGGAACACACAACAACAATTGGTATTTTCTACCAGATTCAGTGATGATTTTGATCTGGTGAGAAAAATCTTTTTCAAAAATATACAGATCCTTAGACAGGACACAATCCTGAAAGGGTATGTAGACAGGGTTTTAAAATGTGTCTCAAAGAGGGGGAAAAAAACATTAGGCAATGAATTGTCCCCCAGCTTATTTCAAAGCAAAATTGACTCTACGTGGCTCCAATACAATGGCTTATACCCATGCGGCAAAAACAGATGCAATTTATGTCCAATTATTATCAAAGGAGAAACCTTTTGGGATAGTGATAGGAGTAAACAATTTAAAATTAAAAACTATATCAATTGTGAATCTGACCACATTGTCTACTATATTTTATGTAAACTATGCAACATAATGTATATAGGTAGCACTATATACTATATACTTTTCAAGGTGAAAACAACACATTTCAAACTTTTCCAAAAGGAAACAGCGTGATTCATAATTTCAGGGAGGAAATAACACGTTTCAAACTATTCAAGGAGGAACCAACGCGTTTCATACTTTTCAAGGAGAAAACACATTTCAAACTTTTCAAGGAGGAAACAGTGCAATTCATAATTTCGAGGAAACAACACGTTTCAAACTTTTCAAGGAGAAAACAACACATTTCAAACTTTTCAAGGAGGAAACAGCGCGATTCATAATTTCAGGGAGGAAACAAAGGGTTGCATAGTTTTCAAGGAGGACTCAACATGTTTCATACTTCGTAAGCAGAAAACAATGACTTTCATACTTTGCGTGAAAGTCCCCTATTAGTTAGAGATAGGGTTAGTAAACAAAATTGCGTTCAGGATGTCTCAAACCTAAAAGTTTGGTCTTATTTATGTCAAACCGAACAGGGCCCTATTCAAGCAACACTATTAAAGGGGTTTTCCAGGAATCGAAAAAACATGGCTTCTTCGAGGAAAAGCGCCACCCTTGTTCTTAGGCTTTTTCTGGCATTGCAGGTCAGCTATATAAAATTAATAGGGAAGAAAGACAACAGAAACAATCCTATGGACAAAAAAAGGTAATATTTTTCTAATCCCAGACCTCCCGTCTTGTATTATGAGAAAAATATAAGTGTCCTTCATGGCTTTGAAAATAACTTTTTCATTGGCACCTGGATGACCAGAGCTCCTTCTTCTGGATCCACAAAGCAGGTAGTTGGAGTATCGTATGTGCTCGTGTCACATCCATCAGAGATTAGTCTTTCTTCTCGCTTCATGATTGAATCGATGTTACAAATAAGAGCTGAAACCAAGAAATTTCTCTACGTCTGCCTCAGTAAATTAAAGAGGGAGGCCTCGGTGACAGCTGGGTGTATAACACTCTCGTTTAACATACTGTAGTTACTTTTAACGAGTAAATATAATCAGTAAGTTATGATCTGCAGAAAGAGAGAAATGGATGAACGGCTGCAGTTTCCGCGCATAATATGTGATCATTGTAACTATCGTTTCCAATAGGCGAAGCATAATGGGTCATAATTATGCCGTATTCCCTCTTAAATGGAATTCTGTATTACTATGCATTTAACATGTAATAAAACGCTACATCTCGGTGCTCTGAAAAATGAAAATAGATTTTCTGATTAAAAGTGAACATAGAATTTACAAGATTCAAGGGCAAGAAAAATATCCTTCTATGCAAACAAAGCCAAGACCAAGGACGCTTCATTCCAGTCTTGGTCAGGAATGCGGATGTAGCAAAGTTCAGCTTGACCGTATACGGCGGTTTGTGTTATCGACTCTTATCTGTGAACAAAGACCATTGAAGAACATTAGAAAATTGAGATAATATTGTGCTGCAGTAATAGGCTGTGGTATCTGTCAAGTTAATCCTTGTTACATCAGTCATGGTGCTCACTTGTAGCGTAAAGTGAAGGGCTTTTGGCTATTACTATTCAGAAGCGGCTTCAATAATTTGGGGAGGTATCACCCATTTCAAGCAATTTACTGATAGTTTTGTCTTGAAGAATATTCACTGTGGTTTTGGCCCACAGGGGAGTAGGGAAAACCCTTGGTAGACCCCATTCATGGAGAAAGGCGGAAAGCTGGAGGAAGAGTGCAAGAGTCGCGCAGTATTTGCATTCTTTTACAGTAGCAGTAGGATGGACTCTAAGAATCAACTCCAATAGTGGGCACCAATAATCAACTCCACTGGTGGTCCCAAGAATCGGCTCCACTTGTTGCCCCAAGAATAAACTCCACTGCTGGCCCCAAGAATCAACTCCACTGGTGAGCCCCAAGAATCAACTCCACTGGTGGACCCCAAAGAATCAACGCCAATGGTGGGCCCCAAGAATCAACTCCACTGGTGGGCCCCAAAGAAAAAACGCCACTGGTGGGCCCCAAGAAACAACGCCACTGGTGGCCCCAAGAATCAACGCCACTGGTGGCCCCAAGAATCAACGCCACTGGTGGCCCCAAGAATGAACGCCACTGGTGGGCCCCAAGAATCAACTCCACTGGTGGGCCCCAAGAATCAACTCAATGGTGGGCCCAAGAATCAACTCCACTGGTGGGCCCCAAGAATCAACTCCACTGGTGGGCCCCAAGAATCAACTCCCTTGGTGGGCCCCAAGAATGAACGCCACTGGTGGTCCCCAAGAATAAAGTCACTGCTGGGCCCAAGAATCAACTCCACTGGTGGCCCCAAGAATCATCGCCACTGGTGGACCCAAAATCATCTCCACGGTGGGTCCAATGTCACCCACATGAAACCAAGATCATCTAAATGGGGGGCCCCCAAGAAAAGTTCAATTGGGGGTAAAAAAAAAAAAAAAAAAAAAAATCAATCCAGGGTTGGCCCCCCAAAAAATATCTCCTCTAGTGGGCCCCAGGAATCAACTCCACTGGTGGGCCCCAATAATCATCTTCACTGGTGGAACCCAAAAATCAGATTTTTGGCCCCTGTGGACCAAAATGTACCCCAGTCCAACACTGTTTTAGACCATTACTTCTGTCTTCTACTTTGGTCCTAAATGAAAACTTATTACTGTATATGGAATGAACTTAAAAAAAAAATCCCATGATATATAATGACAATGTACTATAGACTCCTTATGTCCAACCAAATAAAGTCTTGTACTTCATTGCAATAGTCCTAGATGGGACAGCATTTTATAAGCATTGCAGGAAGTGCAAGCAAAGGATACGCCACCCCATAACAAAACCCAAAACAGAATCATCCTTCTTGTATTAGTGTTGCCAATGGCAGGAATTCTCTTGACATTTCATCTCCTCTTGGTTGCTAGATCAGATGAGGTTGTTGCTGTGTAACTTTCTCAATCAACTCTCTGGACTACCCGATGACCATGAACACATGTGAGCTTGATTATTTGGAAGTGGTTAATTGCTAGCCCTCTATAAAGCTGAGTTTCACTATGTGGCTGGTTGCTGTCTATACTGGTAGCTGAGAGATTGTGTATTTTGAGATCATGGCATTCAGCCCTGTTTTGGATTCTAACTGTTCCTATCTTGTTAGAGCCCTGTTTACTTTTGTCTTTGTTCTTTTTGGTGGTTTGGAGTTGTATTGTTTAGAGTTAGCATAGCGAGGGATATTGGTAGGTATACTGTCAGAGGTAGAATATGGCCAGGGGTGTCTGTTGTTGGGTTAAGCTTTAGTGACAGGTAAGGGACAGAGTTAGGGATATGCCATCACTGACAGGTACAGGTCACAGAGGTGGGATCCACATCTATCTCTGGAATGGACACTCGAAATGTTGGCTCAGAATGAAGAGCCTGCTGTGTTTGAACAAGACTCTCCATTCTGTTCTATGGAAGTTTTCAGTACAGGGGAGCGCTGTGTTCTTTCCATTCTGTTCTATGGGAGTTCCCAGTACAGGGGAGCGCTGTGTTCTCCATTCTGTTCTATGGGAGTTCCCAGTACAGGGGAGCACTGTGTTCTCCATTCTGTTCTATGGGAGTTCCCAGTAAAGGGGAGCTCTGTGTTCTCCATTCTGTTCTATGTACAGGGGAGCGCTGTGTTCTCCATTCTGTTCTATGGGAGTTCCCAGTAAAGGGGAGCTCTGTATTCTCCATTCTATTCTATGGGAGTTCCCAGTACAGGGGAGCGCTGCATTCTCCATTCTGTTCTATCGGAGTTCCCAGTACATGGGAGTGCTGTGTTCTCTATTCTGTTCTATGGGAGTTCCCAGTACCGGGGAGCACTGTGTTCTCCATTCTGTTCTATGGGAGTTCCCAGTACAGGGGAGCGCTGTGTTCTCTATTCTGTTCTATGGGAGTTCCCAGTACACGGAAGCGGTGTATTCGGCTATATTCAGAACTCCCATAGAACAGAATGGAGGGTTGTGCTCAACCATGACTTTCAGAGGCACCGTTTCTGAAATAGATGCAGGTTTCAGAGTTGTGACCCGCACTTATCAGACCTTGATGTCACGTCCTGTCGATATTCCATCAAAGTCTATGGGGACCTCTTTATGGTCATCTCTTTGGATGATACACCTTTGCGGTTTTGTGGGTTTTTCTCGCGCGTGACCTTTACGAGTGACCTCCGGCTCTGCAGACATGAGCGGTTGACGTTAGCAGTCCGCTCAGGACTCTGCAGGATCCCGTATTCTGCAATGAGTTTAATATCCTCGGTGCGTTATGAAAAGGGGCGAGTGCTGGATTCCCATGAATATATCGGAATATACATTAGTCATTAATGTGCCCATTATAGGGATTTTGTATCCAGACAACACAGAAAAGCAATATCGCTTTGACATGTTGTGCAAATCACACGTATGTTATGTGCATATTATTATTATTGTTATTTTTTTTCCCCTCTGACTGAGAATATTAAAGTCAATTGAGCACCTTGCGCTGGTTCCCCGGGGTGCGCTGTCATTTCTCTATAAAGAAGTACTTAAGATGAAACCAGCTGTGCTTTGTACCGTTTTGTCTTTGAGTGTTATATAAAGTAGAAACATAGATAAGAGTTTCGCTATTAATGCAATCTATTACTCATTAACACGTTAGCGCTGTCAACATCTCTTTTCCCAGAAGACCTATTGTGCAATTTAAAACTACGTTAAGGAGGTTCGAGGCGTCAGCGGATTTATTCCTATACTACAAAAATGTATTTAAAATAATCCAAACAGAGATTAGAAGGGAAACGTGGCGCAATTAGGCAGCAGTTAGAGATGCAGCAGAATTGCAGGTGCTGGGAAAGTTATCTCGTCACAAGGTGACATCCCCGAATAATGGAAAGAGAAGTTACAGGTTTTTCAGCTAAAGTGGAGTTTTTGTTGAGCAGTTTAGATGACGCCTTAGGTTGTTTTATGCTCTTTTTGGCAAGTTTGTTCAATACAAGGCCCAACACTTATGGTGGCCATACATCTTCGGTGACTCATTGGGCTGACCTTCTGGCACCCCCGTACTCATGCATGCTCGGAGTGTGCATGGAGTTTCATTGGGGAAAAGGGAATAAGCTGCATCCAGACAAATTTGGTGGTTACTGCTCTCTGTTAAAGGGGTGTTCCCACCATAGACTTTGATAGCATATCGATAGGATATGCCATCAAAGTCTAATACACGTGCATGCTCAGTGGAGATGATTCTTGGGCCCACCAGTAGTGTTGATTCTTAGGGCCCACCAGTAAGTGTTGATTTTTGGAGCCCACCAGTGGAGTTGATCCCTGGGGCCCACTAGTAGAGTTGATACATGGGATCCACCAATAGAGTTGATTATTGGGTCCCACCAGTGGAGTTGATTATTGGGTCCCACCAGTGGAGTTGATTCTTGGGGTCCACCAGTGGAGTTGATTCTTGAGGCCGCCAGTGGAGTTGATTCCTGGGGTCTACCAGAAGAGTTGATTATTGGGGTCCACCAGTGGAGTTGATTTTTGAGGCCACCAGTGAAGATGAGTCTTGGGGACCACCAGTGGAGATGATTCTTGGGGGTCCATCAGTGGAGCTGATTCTTGTAGCCCACCAGTGGAGATGATTCTTGGGGGTCCACCAGTGGAGCTGATTCTTGTAGCCCACCAGTGGAGATGATTCTTGGGGCTCACCAGTGGAGTCGATTCTTGGGGCCTAACAGTGGAGTAATTTTTTGGGGCTCACCAGTGGAGATTATTCTTGGGGCCCACCAGTGGAGCTGATTCTTGGGGCTCACCAGTGGAGTTGATTCTTGGGGCCCACTAATGGAGATTATTCTTGGGGCCCACCAGTGAAGATGATTCTTGGGGCCTTACAGTGGAGTCAATTTTTGGGGCCCACCAGTGGAGTTAATTCTTGGGGCCCTCCAAGAGTAAATTTTCATAGTCCATCTCACAGCTACTGTACATGACTGCACATTCCTCTTGCTTTGTACCCCATACCCAATGCTCATGAGCTTCCTCCCTGGAGCCCACTATATACATGGCCCTGCCAGGGGTTTCCCTTACTCCCTTGTTGGCCAGTCTAAGCCTGATTATCCTCACACTGTATACATGTTGACCACCTGCCAATTAGAACCTTCCAGTGCACATGGTGATCAGAGAAGATTCCCACCCTGATGATGGTGGTTTCAGCCTGGCTTAGTGGGTACGACCACCGCTGTGCTATTGTAAGGAGCTGCACGTAAGCTGCAGTACATTGTCTTCTCTGTAATCCTCTTGGAAGAATAGATTGGGTTTATTGTTTTATTACTGTCTGACTGGAATACCTGATAAGCCGGAGCACAACGGCAACGTGGAGAGGGTCTGATGCAATTTGGTTGAGCTCCTAGTAAAGCCTCTCACTACTCATTAGCCGTTTTAACAGCCTGGAAATGAAATTGACTGAGTGCCTTGCTATCCATAATGTTAATAACATGTTCATTATGGGCAGATGTTTATTTGCCAGTTAAATGTAAGGATTTTTTTTTCTCTCTTGCTTTTTTCCTCCTCACTTCATGTGTGTGTGTTAAATTGCTTTGCATTAACAATGCAACCTAGATGGCGTTTTATAGCCGGGAGAAAGCCATTCTTTGTAAATGTGGGCTTTAAACAAACCAGGCTGAATGAGAATTGTCTGCACGGCGCTCGCTGACCCACATCTAAGCACTGGGCTGATTCATTTTACTGCGGCGTAGAGACATATTGCTACATGAAGGTTACAAGATGTTTGTGGGGAGGAGAGGGGATGTGAATGTATAACTCATATGATACAAAATAACCATTCCCCTTCCAAAACATGGTGGAACTACACTCTCAGGGCCGAAGGAGCCTCCACCAGGAGGCTACAACTGACACGGGTTGAGTTGGGGACCTAACAGGGTGCACAACTGCTATAGAGCCCAAGTGGGCCCCAAGAATCTACTCCACCAGGAGGCTACAACCGACACGTGTTGAGTTGGGGACCTAACAGGGTGCACAACTGCTATAGAGCCCAGGTGGGCCCCAAGAATCTACTCCACCAGGAGGCTACAACTGACACGGGTTGAGTTTGGGACCTAACAGGGTGCACAACTGCTATAGAGCCCCCAGGCTACTCCTGTTAGTTGTGGTGCTGATGCTCACCACATACAGAAGCCTGGCAAGGCATGTAGGATTCCTTCCTTCGAGTTTAGGGTTAGCTCTGGTACTGTCAAGATACGATGTTTTACAGGCAAGCTCGGATTGGCCCACAGGGAAATAGGAGAAATCCCAGGTGGGACCCAAGACATGGTGGACCCTTGGGCTGCTCTTTGGAGAGAAAGGCAGATAAATAGAGGTAGTGTGAGAGTTATGTGCAGAATGTGCACAGAAAGCTGTAGGGGTGGCCCCAAGAGTCAGTTCCAATGATACGCTTCAAGAATCAACTCCTCTGATGGGCCCCAGGAATCACTTTTACTGGTGGGCCCCAGGAATTACCTTTACCGGTGGGCCCCAGGAATCACCTTTACTGGTGGGCCCAAGGAATCACCTTTACCGGTGGGCCCCAGGAATCACCTTTACCGGTGGGCCCAAGGAATCACCTGTAGCGGTGGGCGCCAGGAATCACCTTTACCGGTGGACCCCAGGAATCACCTTTACCGATTGGCCCCAGGAATTATCTTTACCAGTGGGCCCCAGGAATCACCTTTACCAGTTGGTCTCAGGAATCACCTTTACCGGTGGGCCCCAGGAATCACCTTTACCGGTGGGCCCTAGGAATCACCTTTACCTGTGGGCCCCAGGAATCACCATTACTGGTGGGCAGCAGGAATCACCTTTACCGGTGGGTCCCAGGAATCACTATTACCAGTAGGCCCCAAGAATCACCTTTACCAGTGGGCCCCAAGCATCACCTTTACCGGTGCGACACAGGAGTCACCAAGACCCGTGGGCCCAAGGAATCTCCTTGAGCGGTGGGCCCCAGGAATCTCCTTGTGCGGTGGGCCCCAGGAATCTCTTTGTGCGGTGGGTCCCAGGAATCACCTTTACCAGTGAGCCCCAGGAATCACCTTTACCGGTGGGCCCCAGGAATCTCCTTTAGTGGTGGGCCCCAGGAATCTCCTTGAGCGGTGGGTCTTAGGAATCTCCTTTAACAGTGAGCCCCAGGAATCTCCTTTACCGGTGGGCCCCAGGAATCTCCTTTAGCGGTGGGTCCCAGTAATCACCTTTAGCGGTGGGTCCCAGGAATCACCTTTACCGGTGGGCCCCAGGATTCAGCTCCATTGGTGGGCCCCAAGGATCCCAGGCAGCGGCAGTCTACAATGCTAGGCTGTGGTACAGTACTAGGTTCTGTTCAGTAGAGGGATCTCAAGGGTGAATAGTCAGTTGTTGGTCAAGATAGTTCAGTGTCAGGCTTCTGCCAATAGAAGGAGCTTCCGGGTGCATTACCAGGTGCTAGCCCCAAGAATCATCTCCTCTGGTGAGCCCCAAGAATCTACTCCTCTGGTGGACCCCAAGAATCAACTCCACTGGTGGGCCCCAAGAATCAACTCCACTGGTGGGCCCCAAGAATCTACTCCTCTGGTGGACCCCAAGAATCAACTCTACTTTTGGCCCCAAGAATCAACTCCACTGGTGGCCCCAAGAATCAATTCCACTGGTGGCCCCAAGAATCAACTCCACTGGTGGGCCCCAAGAATCATCTCCACTGGTGGGCCCCAAGAATCAACCCCACTGGTGGGCCCCAAGAATCAACCCCACTGGTGGGCCCCAAGAATCTACTCCTCTGGTGGGCCCCAAGAATCAACTCCACTGGTGGGCCCCAAGAATCAACTCCACTGGTGGGCCCCAAGAATCAACACCACTGGTGGGGCCCAAAGAATCAACTCCACTGGTGGGCCCCTAGAATTCTCTCCACTGGTGGCCCCAAGAATCTACTCCTCTGGTGAACCCCAAGAATCAACTCCACTGGTGGCCCCAAGAATCTACTCCTCTGGTGGACCCCAAGAATCTACTCCTCTGGTGGGCCCCAAGAATCCACTCCTCTGGTGGGGCTCAAGAAACAACTCCACTGGGTGGCCCCAAGAATAAACTCCACTGTTGGGCCCCAAGAATCAACTCCACTGGTGAGCCCCCAGGAATCAACTCCCCTGGTGGGCCCCAAGAATCAACCACTGGTGGGCCCCCCCCAAGAATCAACTCCACTGGTGGGGCCCCAAGAATCACTCCACTGGTGGGCCCCAAGAATCAACTCCACTGGTGGACCCCAAGAATCAACTACACTGGTGGGCCCCAATAATTAATTCCACTGGTGGGCCCCAAGAATCAACGCCACTGATGGGCCCAAGAATCAACCCCACTGGTGGACCCCAAGAATCACCTACACTGGTGGGTCCCAAGAATCAACTCCACTGGTGGGTCCCAAGAATCAACTCCACTGGTGGGCCACAAGAATCAACTCCACTGGTGGGCCCCAAGAATCAACTGCACCGATGGTCCTCAAGGATCATATCCACCAGTGGGTCCCAAGAATCAACTCCACTGGTGGGCCCCCAGAATCAACATCACTGGTGGCCCCAAGAATCAACACCACTGGTGGGCCCCAAGAATTCTCTCCACCGGTGGGCCCCAGGAATCAACTCTAGTGGTGGGACCCAGACACTCAAGCCTAACACTGGCTGTTACCTCTGCACTTCCTACAGCTACAATATCACAGCCGCGATGATATAATCGTGTAAATAGAAGTGTAAGAAATGTTGCACCGAGACATATTTTGGAGACTATAATCTCGGAAACGGCCTTCCCATATATTCTGCATCTATCAGCATCATCTTCCGTGAAGAGACTTTATCAGTCCAGCGTTGACTTCTAGTGGTAATCTAAAAAAACAAAACAGATTTTTCTACCTCTTAAGCGATTCTTTATGCCGAGCTCTTCTCAACATCAAGAATTCTTCTGCCTCTGAGGACAGGATGAGGGATTGGACTTGTCGTCCTGTGCACGTCATGGGCGCAGCATTGAGCGTCCTGAGAGTGCTGAGGGCTTTTATGAATGCCATTAGCCCCTATGGACTCCGAGATCTGAGCCGCGGTGTGATGTGTGAGCTGAGCGCACCTGTCTGAGGATCACTTCCCTGATCTAGCTGTCTGATGAGAGGATGAGGGTCTGGACATCAGAGAACATCACTTTGTAACAGCAAATATGTGTTGGATCTTATAATAATCAGCTTTATTGATATAGCGGCAACATATTCCGCAGCACTTTACAATTTGGAGGGCAGAAGTACAGACAAAACCAACGTTACACAGTACAAAGTATTTAAAGTTCAAAATACTCCCCTTTTCCTAATTTTATAGATAACAAAAAGGAAAAATACTATAAAAAAAATTAAGCATAATGTTAAAACATATAACCTTATCCTGCGCGGTGATCGTCCTAAAAAGATGCCCAGATCCAAAATTGCATTTTTTTTCCGGTTGCTTTGCGTCCCCAAAAAATTGGAGTAAAAAGTGAACAAGAAGTCACAGGTATCAATGAAAACCACAGTCCAGTCCACATAAAGCAAGGTCCCTAGATGGGAAGATTAGAGTGATGGGTCTCAGACAGTGGAACCGAAAAGCAAATGATGGTGATAAAATATTGGAATGGTACTGACCCGCAGAAGGACGATAACATCACTTACACCGCTCCTGCAAAAAAAGGTTGTTTTTTTTTCCCTTTTTGTCATGCATCAGGTCAAAACTGGGAATTTGAATTTTTTGGGGTAGGTGTGGTTGCTGGCAGAGCCATCCTAACAGCATTATAGGCCACTGAGCAGAGCACTGCAATGGACCCTGGCCCAAATACATGACAGCATACTTGGTCATGCCTTGAGGCCCCCCTCCTTCCCCCAGGCACACCCATATTATCACGCCACTTATGTCTAGACACCGGCAGCCTCTAGCCTACAAGACTATTTGGCAGGGCAGGGAGCCTTTGGCTTCCTCCTCCACCATGGTTTTTAACTGTTCGCACATCTTAAATACACACAAACAGTTAAATAAGTAAAGCCAACGGTGGGATCCAAGGTATGTTAATTGTACTTCTGGGACATACTTGGGGCCCCTATACTTGTGGGGTCCCCGGGCAACTGCCCAGTGTGCCCAATGGAAAAGATGGTCCTGGTTGGTGGGTAAGAAGAGGACATCATTTGCCCTATCTGCCTTGGACACCACATTGCTTTGTCTCAGCCCTGGCCATTGGTAGGGACTAGTTAACTAAGATTATCAGGGAAACCTCGCAAAAAGAGACGGCAGAAGATTAGGAAGATGAAAACATTATTTTTTCTTAATTTTGTAAATTTTGAGGGAGAAATGCACAGAAAGATCCACAATGCATGAATGAAAAATTCATAATTCACAAATCTTGCTCTTCTCTCTGCAAAAAAATCTTCACCCTGGCAGCAAATCCCGGTGTCAAAATTGACAGCACTTCCGTCCTGTGCAGATTTTCTCTGTTGATCCAGGGATTTATTCCGATGGCCAGATTAGAGTCAGGAAGGCATTTTTTCCCTAAGGGTAGGAGCATTTGGTGTATTTTAGCACATATTAACACTTCCCATAGACTGCAATGCAAAATATGCGCCGTCATTCAGACGATGTGTACTTTACTCTCGTAATTTTCGGGGCATCTGGAAGGAACTGACATGTCAATTCTCTTAGGCATATAGGCAGCGTAAAATAATAAAGTATAGGAGGCAGAAATCTGTCTCTGGCATTGCGCCTCATTTTCGTGTTGAAACTATGCGCTCGCAGGCACGTAACTTCAATGACACAACAAACGCGTTTTACGCCGCGCAAATGTACACGCTGCAAATACACTGCACACACCCTAAAATACGGTCAATTGGCTTCTAGCTCAGGGATTTTTTTTACTTCCTCTGGTTCAACACTGTAGGTCAAAAAGGCTACACTGAATGGACAAGGGTCTTTTCTTTTCCAGCCTTATTAACTATGTAACTACCATGTAAATTATATCTAACTATATGTAACTGTGTAACCATGTAACTATGCAGCTCTGTAACTATATGTAACTACGTAACCATGTAACAGTATAACTATACAGTATGTAACTATGTAACCATGTAACAGTATAAATATATGTAACCATGTAACTATATGTAATTATATGTAACCATGTAACTATGCAACTATGTAACTATATGTAACCCCGTAGCTATATGTCATTATATGTAACTATATTTAACTATGTAACCATGTAACACTATAACTATATGCAACCATGTAACTATATGTAATCATATGTAGCATGTAACTATATGTAACCATGTAACTATGCAACTATATGTAACTATGTAACCATGTAACACTATAACTGCATGTAACTATACGTAAACATGCAACTTTATGTAACTATATGTAACTATGTAACCATGTAACACTAAAACTATATGTAACCATGTAACTATATGTAACCATGTAACTATAAGTAATTATATGTAACCATGTAACTATGCAACTATGTAACTATATGTAACTATGTAACCATGTAACATTATAACTATATGTAACTATGTAACTATATTTAAGCATGTAACTATGCAACTTTGTAACTATATGTAACTATGTAACTTTGTAACTATATGTAACTATGTAACCATGTTACATTATAACTATATGTAACTATATGTAATTATATGTAACCATGTAACTATGCAACTATGTAACTATATGTAACTATGTAAACTATATTTAAGCATGTAATAGCAACTTTGTAACTATATTAACTAGTAACATGTAAACTATAACGTATGTAACTATATGTAACTAATTAAGTATTAGTAACCATGTAACTATGCAACTATGTAACTATGTAACATGTAACATTATAACTATATTTAAGCATGTAACTATGCAACTATGTAACTATATGTAACTATGTAACCATGTAACATTATAACTATATGTAACTATGTAACTATATTTAAGCATGTAACTATGCAACTTTAACTTATGTAACTATGTAACCATGTAACACTATAACTGTATGTAACTATATGTAACCATGTAACTATATGTAATTATATGTAACCATGTAACTATATGTAATTATATGTAACCATGCAACTATGTAACTATATTTAATCATGGAACTATGCAACTATGTAACTATATGTAACTATGCAATCATATAACACTATAACTATATGTAACCATATAACTATATGTAACTATGCAACTATATGTAACCATGTCACTTTATGTAACTATGTAAATATATTTCTTGCAACAGTCATGAAGTTTGAGATATTAATGAAAAATACATTGGAACCGGCTCTACATTCCCGTAACAGTGAATAATGATTATTCATCCAAATATAATAGAAGCAAAAAGATCAGGAAGAAATATATTTGAACGCTTTATTACCCCTTAAATTAGCCCGACGTTAAATTATCCTATTACTAAGCTTTAATAGATAACATTAAAAACTAATTCAGAATTCAATATTCCCCTAATATCTAATACATGAAAAATAATAAAAAAGCATTAACAGACAAAAAATCGCCCCCTCTTCGGCGTCTTGCGGAGCCGACCGCGCTCCCGGGATAGATGAGAGATGTGCGGGCCGCTGTTTGCAGACTGATGATGGCGGTCACACTTCTTATTAACCAGTTGGGATGGAGAGAAATAAATCACCAGTGAATTATTATTCATTTGTCAAGTTCTGGAGCGATTGGATGTTTATTAAGGAATAAGGGCGCGTGTGACATTCCGTATGTGGCCGCCTTAATAGAGCGTAATTTGCAGCATTTAACCCTCTGCCCTTAACTATAATCCTTGTTATGATTCCTTAACTGTATAAAAAAACTGTCGCTTGGAGTTACAATGTGTCCTCGCTATTTTTCTATTTATTGCAATGGGATTACGGGGTCTCAGTGGTTAGCGTTGCCGGTTTGCAGTTTCGTAGCCTTGGGTCACATATACGCTGTTTGCAATGTGTTAATATATTTTCCCTGTGTTTGCATGGATGTAGTCAAGGGATGCAAGATACATCGTATGGAATAAAAGTCTACTTAGAGGATATGAAGGTCTGGATAAAATTAACCCTGATGTAGCTTTATATACATACAATACTTAGAGGGGTGTTCCCACCATAGACTTTGATGTGATATTACTAGGAAATGCCATCAAAGTCTGATAGATGTGGGTCACACCTCTGGGAACAAGCCCCTGACAGGGGTGGCTCAGAATGCAGAGCTGGTCAGACTTGAGCATGACCCTCCATTCTGTTCTATGGGAATTCTAAGTACGACCAAACACACCGCTCCCCTGTAATGAAAATTCCCATAGTACAGAATGGAGAACACAGCGCTCCCCTGTAGTGAAAACTCTCATAGAACAGAATGGAGAACAGAGTGCTCCCCTGTAGTGAAAACTCTCATAGAACAGAATGGAGAACACAGCGCTCCCCTGTAGTGAAAACTCTCATAGAACAGAATGGAAAACACAGCGCTCCCTTATACTTGGAACTCCAATAGAAGAGAATGATGAACACAGCTTTCCCCTGCACTGGAAACTCCCATAGAACAGAATGGAGAGAACACAGCGCTCCCCTGTACTGGGAACTCCCATAGAACAGAATGGAGAACACAGCGCTCCCCTGTGCTGGGAACTCCCATAGAACAGAATGGAGAGAACACAACTCTCCCCTGTCCGGGAAACTCCCATAGAACAGAATGGAGAACACAGCGCTTCCCTGTACTGGGAACTCCCATAGAAAAAAATGGAGAGAACACAGCGCTCCCCTGTACTGGGAACTCCCATAGAGGAGAATGGAGAACACAGTGCTCCCCTGTACTGGGAACTTTCTTAGAACAGAATGGAGAACATAGCGCTCTCCTGTACTGGAAACTCCCATAGAACAGGATGGAGAACACAGCGCTCCCCTGTACAGGAAACTCCCATAGAAAAAAATGGAGAGAACACAGCGCTGCCTTGTACTGGGAACTTCCATAGAACAGAATGGAGAACACAGTGCTCCCTGTACTTGGAACTACCATAGAACAGAATGGAGAAGACAGCGCTTCCCTGTACTGGGAACTCCCATAGAACAGAATGGAGAACACAGTGCTCCCCTGTATTGGGAACTCCCATAGAACAGAATGGGAGAACATAGCGCTCCCCTGTACTGGTAACTCCCATAGAACAGTATGGAGAACACTGCGCTCCCCTGTACAGGAAACTCCCATAGAACAGAATGGAGAACACACTGTTCCCCTGTATTGGGAACTCCCATAGAACAGAATAGAGAGCTAATAGGATATGCCATCAATGTGTGATAGGTGTGGGTTTCACCTCTAAGACCTGCACCTATATTCAGAATGGACCCCAAAAGTCTCCATGCAACACTAAGGGGTCAGCTGTACTTTGCACCCCCATTGAAATCACTGGGACAGTTCTGACCACTTCACAGTTCAAAAGATATAGGAGTGGGTCCCAAAGTTCAGAGGCACACCTATCATGCAATGATGGGATATTCTATTGATCTACCATCAATGTGTTTGGTGGGAATACGCCTTTTAGAGCCAGAAGGAAATTTACACCATAAAGACTAAGGGTGTTCAAAGGTTGTGTAGAGTGGTCCCGAAATTTGCCCTTGGCTTTGCCTTAACACAAAAACTGCTATATCAATGAGGTGAGGGCGAACCAAGGGTTTTGCAAAGAACAGGAAGAGTGACCAAATGTAAGGCAGGAAGAAGTGGTGGGTAATGACACAGAAGTGGCGGACATAAGCATGACACTAAAGATTTGATTCTTCATGGTTCTTCAGAAACCTCAATTTTTGGAGGAGCTTAAATGACAATCATCAAGATTTTGTTTTCAAATATATGGCCACCTTTGTACTTTTTAATGTTTTTTTTGTTGTTTTTTTGGGGGGGAAGGGTTATTTGTTCTCCAAATGTAAAATAATATGCAACTTTCTAAATAGCCTTTAGTAAAAGTATCTTTTATATCCATTTTGCTGATGTGGAGAATGTATAAGTCCTTCACCTCATTGTCTGCCCTGCTGAATCTCAAACAGATCCATTAAAATACTGTTCCTGATGACTCTCTGCTCTCTTCCTCCCTTCTCTGAGTGTTTGAGATAGCATCAGGGTGGGGTAGCAGGTTGCACATGGCAAATCAATGAATAGATGGGGGAGAGAATCAGATGAGGGCACATATAAGACGGTAGGAAGCACACACTTCACTATGCAGAGGAGAATCATTTAGACTGTGTACAAGTGTACAGAGAAAGCAGCATAATTATTGTAAATGTTAAACTTCTAAACTCACATCCAGCATGCACCCCCCATGTGATAAAATCTAAAAAACTAGGAGCAGCTGCAAACTGAATATCTAGGGTTATGCAAATAAAGGAAGGGATGGAGATTGTAGAGTAGACCATAGTGCAATTTTTATTACTCAAGGTAACTATAACATACAGTATGTAAACATCATTTCTTACCATGCCACAAGTGATCATAGCCATTAAACAGCAGCAGGTAGTTCATTTAGTTAAGAGCGCGACCTAGTAACATGATCCATCTCAATATCTAAGAGCAAAGCATAAACTCTGGGACTTTTTATACGAGCACATTTCTTATTTGGAAAATTGTTAGTAAGTAATGAAGTATCGGTCACTTCCTTCTTGAGATACAACGTTATCAGGCTCAGACTGGCCCAGAGAGGAGGAAGGAAAACTCGTGGTGGGCCAGAATAGAAGGCATGGAGTTGCAATTCAGAAAGAGAAGCTAAGAAAGAGAGGCATGGGAGGTATGTGCAGTCATGTAGAGTAGATGTCGAATGGGTCCCAAGAATCAATTCCACTGGTGGATCCCACAAATGAACTCTACTTATAGGCCCCATAATTCAACACAACCTTTGGGCCCCAAGAATCAATTCTGGTGGACCCCAAGAATTACCTCCACTGATTGTCCCCTAGAACCAATTTAGCTGGTGGGCCCCCAAGAAGCAACTCCAATGGTGGGCCCCAGGAGTCAACTCCACTGGTGGTCCCCAGAAATTATTTCCATTGGTGGGCCCCAAGAATCAACTCCAATGGTGGACCCCAAGAATCAGCTCCACTGGTGGGCCCCAAGAATCAACTCAACTGATGGGCCCAAGAATCAACTCCACTGATGGGCCCCAAGAATCAACTCCACTGGTAGGCCCCAAGAATCAACTCCACTGGTGGGCCCCAAGAATAAACTCGCTGGTGGGCCCCAAGCATTAACTCCACTGGTGGTTCCCAAGAATTAACTCAACTGATGGCCCCAAGAATCAACTCCAATGGTGGGCCCCAAGAATCAACTGCACTGGCGAGCCCCAAGAATCAACTCCACAGGTGGACCCCAAGAATCAACTCCACTGGTGAGCCCCAGAATTCAACTCCATGGTGGGTTCCCAAGAATAACTCAATGATTGGCCCCAAGAATCAACTCCATTGGTGGGCCCCAAGAATCAACTGCACTGGTGGCCCCAAGAATCAACTCCACTGGTGGGCCTCAATAATCAACTGCACTGGTGGGCCCCAAGACTCAACTGCACTGGTGGCCCCAAGAATCAACTCCACTGGTGGGCCTCAATAATCAACTCCACTGGTGGGCCCCAAGTATCAACTGCACTGGTGGCCCCAAGAATCAACTGCACTGGTGGTTCCCAAGAATTAACACAACTGATGGCCCCAAGAATCAACGCCACTGGTGGGACCCAAGAATCAACTCCACTGGTGGGCCTCAATAATCAACTGCACTGGTGGGCCTCAATAATCAACTGCACTGGTGGGCCCAAGAATCAACTGCACTGGTGGACCCAATAATCAACTCCACTGGTGGCCCCAATTATCAACTCCACTGTTGGGCCTCAATAATCAACTCCACTGGTGGGGCCCGAAGAATCATCTCCACTGGTGGGCCCCAAGAATCAACTGCACTGGTGGCCTCAAGAATCAACTCCACTGGTGGACCCCAAGAATCAACTCCACTGGTGGCCCCAAGAATTAAATCAACTGATATGCCCCAAGAATCAACTCCACTGGTGGGCCCCAAGAATCCTCTCCTCTGGTGAGCCCCAGGCACCCCAGTCCAGCACTGACCAGAATGCCTGTCACTATGGCAAAACAAATTTCCTATTACCGCTATCTATCGTAGAGACGTTTGGACTGTTGTTAATGGTTCTGATACAATTCTCTGTGAATTTTCTGATACTTTTCTATAGGTCAACGAATGTTTCCAGCTTAGTTGTGTCTAATATCCAGGTGGCAATTGTTGCCTTTTATTCGGAGGTTGAGTGTGGAAGTTATCACTTGTGTTCTTGTCTCACGGAAGGACGTTTGACTCTCTCCGTGGCGTAAATCTACAGACCGCAGTCTTCAGAGAACGTTCCGTCGGCTTCTTGGTGTTGAAACGTAATTAGCATTTCTCACATGCAGATCATGCCACAGATTGAAAATGCATTATCACATTTTGAGAGTGTAAATAACATTTCAGAAAATAGTTACTGTTTTCCTTCCCCGAAGGCTCTTCTATGGAATGGGTATTAGCTGTAAAGTATATGGCCTTTTGATTGGTAATAAAAATAAAGAAAAAAATTCCATTATAGGCATAATGTTCAGGCCAAAGGCAAAACAACATAAACAAACTTAAGGGTTGTCGTGGCAAAGAAAACCATTGAAAATACATTTTATTCTCGGAGTTTAAATATAGAAGGATATCTCCAAGTACAAGTCCCTCAGAACAAGTATATTACTAGAAACAGGATGTCGCCCGGTCTATACTTGACTTGAGCAGCCAGCTCTGCTGTTCCGAAATACAGAGGGGTTTAGGACCCATTAAATTGTAGGTTCAGGTTAAATGAATTTGGGGACTTGAATGATTAAACGATTTTCTAATATATAAAATATTTATTGACTTTGCTTTCATTATAGATGGTAAAGTTCAATACTAAGTTTGCAAAGAAATTCTCTTTCATTGCTCCATGGATGGAAGGAGCGAGAGGTTAAACCTTAGCCAAATTGCAGAACAGTATTTGGAAAGGAGTATTTCATTCTGATTTCCTTAGGTTTGACCAACGGCGAAAGGGTTTTTCTCACCATGCTGTTTCACCGTGCCTGCTCTTCATCCAGCTTCCGGCTCCCACTTCCTGTTCAGGTTGTGGGTGGTTCTGCACTTCAGGCTCTAATTTCCTGTTCAGGTTGTGGGCGGTTCTATAGCTTCAGGCTTCCATTTCCTGTTCAGGTAGTGAGTGGTTCTACAGCTTTAGGCTTCAATGTCCTGTTCAGTCAGTGGGTGGTTCTACAGCTTAGGGTGGTCACTTCCTGTTCAGACTGTGGGCGGTTATACAATTTGAGGATCCCACTTCCTGTTCAGTCTGTGGGTGGTTTTACAGCTTAAGGCTTCCACTTCTATTCAGGCTGTGAGTAGTTCTACAGCTTCAGACTCACACTTCCTGTTGAGGCAGTGGGTCATTCTACAGCTTAGGGCTGTCACTTCCTGTTCAGACTTTGGGAGGTTATACAATTTGAGGCTCACACTTTGTTCAGCCTGTGGGTGGTTTATCAGTTTCAGGCTCCCACTTCTAATTCAGGCAGTTTGTGGTTCAACAGATTAGGGCTGGAACTTCCTGTTCAGGCTTTGGATGGTTATACAACTTCAGGCTCCCACTTTCTATTCAGGCTGTGAGTGGTTCTACAGCGTCAGGCTTCCACCTCCCATTCAGGCTATGGGTGGTTCTACAGCATCAGGCGCATACCTCCTGTTCAGGCTGTGGACAGTTCTACAGCTTCAAACTCACACTTCCTGTTCAGGCCATGGACAATTCTATAGCTTCAGATTCCCACTTCCTGATCCTGTTAATTACATACTAGTTAGTCCTATATGTCCTCCAACTGGTGCCTAAAAAAACTGCAATTCCACCTGAACCATGGCATAATGAAAGAGGTGTCCCCTTTTTATTTGGGTTACTAGGCAGGTAACCAGTAACTCAATATTGTACAATCATATCACCAGGATGTGCTGATACCATCACTAGTCCATTCAAACTGGTGCCCAAAAATCTACTATTCCTCTCAAAAATAGTCTTCTTATAGCTCTGTCACGATGTTCAAAAACTTCTATAATAGCTGCCAAAAATGGGGGAAGGCAAAATGGAAATATTTTGCCGGATCTCAGATTGGTCATAACATCGCCGGCCACCTCTGATTCCACTTGGTTTGGTGGAATGCAAAATGGTCGGACAGGAAAAATGGAGTCTACCAGATCTTTTATGACCCCAACCAAAGGCTTCTCACCCATTTCCAGAGGACCTGGCTGGTCGGTGAGGTTCTCTGCCAGAATTCAAGTCTTTGTATCCAACCTGAACTGATGGGTTGATTGGAACATGTGAATACAGGGGTAAATATTAGTTAATGGGATGGTGCAGCCTTTCAAATAAAAAGCTTTTTGGTTGATGGATGTTTTTTTCGCGTGTCTGACCATCTTCAGATATATTTATTATGTTTCTAAACTTAGTCTTATCAATTAAGTGCATCACATAGACAAATATCTATTATTATAGTTTTACAAGGGGCAAGCTGGAAGTTCATGACCTCCTTCACCTTCCGTGTACGGTGTCAGGACTTCCATTACTAAACCTTTTGCTTTTACAAACTTTTCAAAGAGCAATTCCAAGTTCCTGCAGAACTATGAGTAGATTAGGATGTGGCCTGACCTATGTATGTACAGTGGGGGAAAAAAGTATTTAGTCAGCCACCAATTGTGCAAGTTCTCCCACTTACAAATATGAGAGAGGCCTCTAATTGACATAATAGGTCGACAAAATGAGAAAACAAATACAGAAAATCCCATTGTCTGATTTAGAAAGAATTTATTTGCAAATTATGGTGGGAAATAAGTATTTGGTCCCCTACAAACAAGCAAGATTTCTGGCTCTCACAGACCTGGAACTTGTTCTGTAAGAGGCTCCTCTGTCCTCCACTCATTACCTGTAGTAATGGCTCCTGTTTGAACTTGTTATCAATATAAATGACACCTGTCCACAACCTCAAACAGTCACACTCCAAACTCCACTATGGTGAAGACCAAGAGCTGTGGAAGGACACCAGAGACAAAACTGTAACTTTGCACCAGGCTGGGGAGACTGAATCTGCAATAGGCAAGCAGCTTGCTGTGAAGAAATCAACTGGGGGAGCAATAATTAGAAAATGGACGACATACAAGACACTGATAACCTCCCTCCATCTGGGGCTCCACCAAGATCTCACCCCGTGGGGTCAAATGATCACAAGAACGGTGAACAACAATCCCAGAACCACACGGGGGACCTAGTGACCTGCAGAGAGCTCGGACCATCGTAACAAAGGCTACCATCAGTAACACACTACGCCGCCAGGGAATCAGATCCTGCAGTGCCAGACGTGTCCCCCTGCTTAAGCCAGAACATGTCCAGACCCGGCTGAAGTTTGCTAGCGAGCATTTGGATGATCCAGAAAATTATTGGGAGAAGGTCATATGGTCAGATGAAACCAAAGTAGAACTGTTTGGTAGAAACACAACTCGTTGTGATTGGAGGAGAAAGAAGTCTGAGTTGCATCCAAAGAACACCCTACCTGCTGTGAGGCCTGGGGGGGGGGGGCGGCAACATCATGATTTGGGGCTGCTTCTCTGCAAAGGGACCAGGACGACTGATCCGTGTACATGAAAGAATGAATGGAGCCATGTATCGTGAGATTTTGAGTGCAAACCTCCTTCCATCAGTAAGGGCATTGAAGATGAAACGTGGCTGGGTCTTTCAGCATGACAATGATCCCAAGCACACCGCCAGGGCAATGAAGGAGTGGCTTTATAAGAAGCATTTCAAGGTCCTGGAGTGGCCAAGCCAGTCTCCAGATCTCAACCCCATAGAAAACCTTTGGAGGGAGATGAAAGTCTGTGTTGCCCAGCGGCAGCCCAAAGACATCACTGCTCTAGAGGAGATCTGCATGGAGGAATGGGCCAACGTACCAGCCACAGTGTGTGCCAACCTTGTGAAGACTTACAGAAAACATTTGATCTCTGTCATTGCCAACAAAGGAGATAGAACAAAGTATTGAGAGGAACTTTTGTTATTGATCAAATACTTATTTTCCACCATAATTTGCAAATAAATTCTTTGCAGATCAGACAATGGGATTTTCTGGATTTGTTTTCTCATTTTGTCTCTCATAGTTGAGGGCGACCTATGATGTCAGTTACAGGACGCTCTCATCTTATTAAGTGGGAGAACTTGCAAAATTGGTGGCTGACTAAATATTTCCCCACTGTATCACAGCTGATTGTCTGTTGAGCCTAAATCTTCCCATTTTTTAGCCTTGATACATTGCATTACTCCTTCGTAGATACATTTTCTTTCATAGAACCATTCATTTACAGATGTGTCCTTTCTTAAAGGGGGGTTCTCACCATGCTGTTTCACAGAGCCTGTTCTTCACAACCAGCTTCAGGCTCTCACTTTCTGTACAGGCTGTGGGTGGTTCTATAGATTAGGGCTGCAACTTCCTGTTCATGTTGTGGGAAATTCTACAGCTTCAGAGTTCCACTTTCTTGTCTGGCTGTGGGCAGCTCTTAAACTTCAGACTTCCACTTCCTGTTCAGGCTGTTGGGGGTTCTTAATTTTCAGGCATCCAGTTCAGTCTAGAAGAGTTTCAACAGCTTCAGGCTCCCACTTCCTGTTCAGGCTGTGGGCAGTTCAACAGCTTCAGGCTCCCACTTCCTGTTCAGGCTGTGGGCAGTTTTACAGCTTCAGGCTCCCACTTCCTGTTCAGGCTGTGGACGATTCTACAGCTTCAGGCTCCCACTTCTCGTTCAGGCTGTGGGCGATTCTACAGATTTAGGCTCCTGCTTCCTGGTCAGGTTGTGGGCAGTTCTACAGCGTTAGCTTACATTTTAGCTTTCCTATTCCTACATTAGCCTGTTAAAGGGACATTGCTAATAGAAGGGTTTAAACAGTAGGCCAGAAAGTTACCAAGGACTTGAGGGTTAAAGTTTGTCAGTAACATAGATAAACAAGCCGCTGTGCTGCTGATCAGACACAACTGGGAGCATCGCCATCCTCACCACTGCTAGAGCAGAGAGGTGGTTGGTGGTAACCTCAGGAAGCTTGTGTACACAGGCAGGAGGTAAGAATTGCTTTAACTCTGGAATAAAGCAAAATCACAACAGCAATGTATTTTGTAATGGTCTTTATTTATCTTTCCCTAAATGTTTAAACCCATAAGCCCCAGGCCTGAAAAGGCCTTAAAGGGGTTGTCTCACTACATTGATTCATCTCACCTCAGTCCTGTTTTCTTGGTTTCACTTTGAATTCAGGGGCGTGTATACTGGCTTCCACTAGACTGCAGAAGAAGTCAGGTCTGTAGCTATAGCAACCAGTGCTGGCAACCTATCACGAGAGATTGAACAGGTCTGTAGCTCTAGTGACCTGTGCTGGCAGCCTATCAGGAGAGATCAAACAGGTCTGTAGCTATAGCAACCATGCTGGCAGCCTATCAGGAGGTATTGAACAGGTCTGTAGCGATAGCAACCAGTGCTGGCAGCCTATCAGGAGACATCAAACAGGTCTGTAGCTATAGCAACCAGTGCTGGCAGCCTATCAGGAGGTATTGAACAGGTCTATAGCTATAGCGACCTGAGGAGCTGATGCAGCCCATACAAGAGGGGATATCCAGGAATAGGTAGGACACTGTTAATGGACACATATTGCAGAGTGACTTGTTTTTGCAAGATCTTAAACATAAAAAGCAGCGATCCCTGTAGTGAGACAACCCCTTTAATAACCAGCTAATTTTTTAGTTTTCACCTCACTACCTCGTTTCGACAGTTGTAACTTTTTTTTTTTTTTTTTCAGTGACGCAGTTGTATTTTTGTGGGATAGTTTGACTTTGCATATAAATTACTTTAGCATTAAAAAAAAAAAGTAGTGTGAACATAAATGTGTTTTCCTTTTAGTTTTTTAAAATGATTTTTAACAACATTCACACTAAATAATGTATTCGATTAATTTTGTAGGTTATTACAGTCGTGTATAATATGTGTAGGTTTTCTAATCTGTATGGTATCCGCAATAATTTTTTATTAAATATTTCTATATTTTATTTTTTTCTTCCTTTAAAAAAAAGAAAAACTATTAAGGGATAACGATTTTACATTTTTTTGTACACTTAGTAATGTATTCGTATGATCCGTCGCTAGTAATACTTTTTGGGGTTCAGAGACACAGGCTTTTTTGGGGTAACACACAGTGTGCCCGACAGCGGGTTTTACAGCAGACAACCCGGAGCTACTTAGGTCCCCGGGGGCTGACTGATAGAACCCCCGGGGTCTATCGGCCACGGAAAACCCCGGTACGGGGTGGGCGGGAAAAGCAATTTGTTTATGCGTTACAGGTGAGCAATCTAATGGTTAAAGGACGGGGATTGGAGGCTTCCCATCTTTGCGTTCTTCTCTAGGAAGGGAGGTGTTAACTAAATCTTTGTTCCTATCACAGTTGCGGCGCTGGGAACTATAAACCCAAAACCCGTCTGTTTGCAGAAACGTCTTTTTGCGTCGCTACAGACAGAAGACACGTACCGGCCGGTGTCAAAAGACAGTGGGCGGTTGTAAAGTTTATCAATGTGATGAGAAAACCCCTTGAAGGCTTAAGACTAGTGTTGATAGAACCATTCTGGAAAAGTTAAGTTCGAGTAGAACTTCTTGATTTTTTAGAACTGGAACCAAACAGAATTATTTTACTGTTTTTTTGAGTAAAATTCAGTTTGAGACGGCATCTTTGGGGGTTTTTTTTCATGGCTTTTCTGCACTTTTCGACCATCCAATCACCTTTTCGCACTTTTGGCAGCCTCCAATCACCTTTTGCCCTTTTTGGGGGGGCCCTCCAACACCTTTCTGCCTTTTGGGGGGATCCAAACACCTTTCACAATTTTGGGGCATCCAATCACCTTTTGCATTTTGGCTCCATCCCAAACACCTTTCTGAACTTTTTGGGGCCATCCAATCACTTTGGGGACTTTTTTGGCGGCCATCCAATCACCTTTCTGCACTTTTTTGGCGTCCATCCAATCACCTTTTTGCACTTTGGGCAGCCCTCCAATCATTGCGAGCACGAGAAGGCAAAAGTCATCGCTGAGTGTAGGAACCTATTTGGGTGCTAAAATCACATGACCATGTTATTATAATTTCACTGTATTTCCTTTTGAACCCATTTTCAGCTCACTCTCTGTACTGTCAGACTCCTTATTAGATGCATTTTCCCTCCATAGACGCAATAGTTAGGGTTTGGTATTGCTGGCTGCATCTTTCCCACACCCAGAAGCTGTTATTTGGTGACATTTGCAGGATCACATAATGCCTAACTCTCATATACATAGATATATATTATACAGAGGGCTTGGATTTGCTAAATCATACTCAGTGCACAAAAGTTCAGTTTTTGCAGTATTGGTGGTGAAATCATTTTATAACAATTCTCCAATTTTCCTATACAAAGAAATATATTCTAAATAGCGGTTGGTGAAAATTATTCTGAGTGAAGAAAGGTTCTGTGTTTGCAATTTTGGGGGTTCGGTAATTGTAAAACACACAGTCTCCAAATCTCCTATGTGTCAAAGGGTCTTTTGGGCCCCCCTCAGATGCGGGGCCCCCGTAGCAGCTGCTACCCTGCACCTCCTATAGCTGCGCCCCTGCTATAGCTATGCTGTCCTCATCTTGTCAGTTAGCCATTGAAAGGAATGAAGTATTTTAGCCTCTCAGTTTTTTTCTGTGACTCTTGGAGCCAAATTTTCTTCACTAAGTTGTTCCACGTCTCCAGGTTACCGTTATGGATGGTAATTCCAGCTTCTCCTCACCTGTGTAGGTATAAACATTAACCAGAACATCTTCTCCCATTGACTTTAATGGAGTTCGAGTTCGACTCTAACTTCGAACCGAACACATCTAAGTTCTACTCGAACTAGAACATTTTACTGTTCGCTCATCTGTACTTAAGACATCCCAAAATGAAGGGCACAAGTTGATCCGCTGTCACATTACTGTTGGACATTGTCAGCAGTGAAAAACTTTTTGCCTTTTTTTAAAGCTGGTCATCTCAGTATATCAGAAGCCAAAAGGAAAGGTGAGCAAGGACAGGTGTGTGTGGTGGTTTCCAGTTCTTGTGCAACTAGGATATCCAGGCAGTCCCCGGGATTCGAATGGGATTGGGTCTGTAGGTTTGTTCTTAAGTTGAATTTGTATGAAAGTCGGAGCAGGTAGATTTATTAAATATAACTCCAGCACTAAAGTTTTTTTTTTTTAGTTTCGGATAGTGCAGGGAAGGGTTCTTACATTTGCTGTCTGTGCCCCTGTTAAGAAGATATCCCCTCATTTTCACCTCATCTGCTGCTGTGGCATGCTGGAACGTGTCGTTCCACAGCTACTGTCTGCTGTGGAACATGGAACTACAAGTGCCAGCCCGCCCCATAAGTATCCGTTTGTAACTAGGGGACTGATGTAAGTCAGAACGGTGTAAGTCGGGGACTGGCTGTATACCTGAATACAAAAAGTCCAAATATAATGGGCCCCGTATCCTTCAGGATGACAGATCTCCTTTCCCCATCTATGAGAATCTGGTTATGATTCATAGAAGTGTTTTATTTTTGTCTCTTTTAATCCTGTAAGAGCCCAGAAGTCTGGTGTCCCGGAGACTGAACTCTGCTTCTGTATCTTGTAACATGTAATTTTCTACAGAAAATTGAAAACGGAGACGGAAATGATTACCAAGTGTGTGTTTTTAGGAAATGCATCATAAATATAGAAGGGGCTAGAAAGAACATTGCTCCCGTCCCTCATGTAGCCGGCGAGTCATGGAATAGAAAGTCTTGAGATTCCGTCATTGGATGTTTGCTGATTTAAAGTGTCTTTTTCCCATTGAGAATATTGTTTAGAATTAATTCCATCTCCATGTGATGAACTTATTTTAAATTTGCTGGTATCGCCAGGTATTACAGGTATTGCTGGTATCGCCAGGTATTACAGGTATTGCTGGTATCGCCAGGTATTACAGGTATTGCTGGTATCGCCAGGTATTGCTGGTATCGCCATGTATTGCTGGTATCGCCAGGTATTACAGGTATTGCTGGTATCGCCAGGTATTACAGGTATTGCTGGTATCGCCAGGTATTACAGGTATTGCTGGTATCGCCAGGTATTACAGGTATTGCTGGTATCGCCAGGTATTGCTGGTATTGCCAGGTATTACAGGTATTGCTGGTATCACCAGGTATTACAGGTATTGCTGGTATCGCCAGGTATTACAGGTATTGCTGGTATCGCCAGGTATTACAGGTATTGCTGGTATCGCCAGGTATTACAGGTATTGCTGGTATCGCCAGGTATTACAGGTATTGCTGGTATCGCCAGGTATTACAGGTATTGCTGGTATCGCCAGGTATTGCTGGTATCGCCAGGTATTACAGGTATTGCTGGTATCGCCAGGTATTGCTGGTATCACCAGGTATTACAGGTATTGCTGGTATCGCCAGGTATTAAAAGGTATTGCTGGTATCGCTAGGTATTACAGGAATTGCTGGGGATCCCATGTATTACAGGTATTGCTGGTATCGCCATGTTTTGCTGGTATTGCCAGGTATTACAGGTTTTGCTGGTATCACCAGGTGTTACAGGTATTGCTGGTATAGCCAGGTATTACAGGTATTGCTGGTATTGCCAGGTATTACAGGTAGTGCGGGTATCGCCAGGTATTACAGGTATTGCTGGTTCCGCCAGGTATTACAGGGATGCTGGGATCGCCAGGGATTACAGGTATTGCTGGTATCGCCAGGGGATTAAAAATTATTGCTGGAAACACCAGGGATTACAGGTATTGCTGGGAAACGGGCCCGGTATTGCTGGAAACGCCAGGGATTAAGGTATTTCTGGTATCCCCAGGTTTTTACAGGGATTGCTGGTATCGGGGGCCAAATATTTTATAAAATATTCTGGTTTTCGCCAGGGAAATTTCAGGTATTTGGCCGGGTTTTCCCAGGGATTACAGGGATTGCTGGGATCGCCGGGATTAAAGGTATTGCTGGTAAACGCCCGGTATTAAAGGTATTTTCTGGGGGTATCTTTTCGGTATTTCAGGTTTGCTGGTATTGGGCCCGGGATTTTAAAGGGATTTTCTGGGATCCCCAGGGATTACAGGGATTGCTTGGGAACGCCAGGTATTACAGGTATTTCCAGGTAATTTTAAAGGGATTGCTGGGATCGCCAGGTAATTTCAGTATTGCGTTTTCGCCATGTTTTTTACAGGTAAATTTTTGGGATCGCCAGGTAAAATTTAAATTGGGTGGGAACGCCAGGTATTACAGGTATTTCTTTAAACGCCAGGTTAAATATAGGTATTAGGTTTTTGGTATCGCCAGGGATTAAAAGGTATTGCTGGTATCCCAGGTTTTTACAGGTAATCCCCGTATTACCGGTATTGCTGGGATTCCCAGGGATTAAAGGTTTGCTGGTATTGGCCCGGGAAAAACGGATTTTTATACCCGGTAATCCCGGTAATTTTTTCGGTATTGCTGGTAACCGGCAGGTATTTACCCCGGTATTTTGCTGGTACCCCAGGTTTTACAGGAATTGCTGGAAACGGCCCGGATTTACAGGGATTGGCTGGTATCGGGCCAAAAATTTTTGGGGGGGGGGGGGGGTATTAAAGTTGTTGGTATCGCCAGGTTTACAGGATTGGGTGGTTTTCGCCAGGTATTACAGGGATGCTGTATCCGCCAGTATTACGGGTAACTGGAATGGCCGGGTTTACAGGATTGCTTATTCCGGTATTTAAGTATTGCGGGTACGCCAGTATTACAGTTATTGCGGATCGACAGTAAAGGAATTTCTGGTTTTCCAGGTTTTAAACAGGTATTGCTTTTTACGCCAGGTATTCGGGGTTTTCATCCCGGGTATAAAGGTTTTTCTGGTACCCCAAATTTTTACGGGTATTGCGGTATCGCCAGAATTACATTTTTGCTGATCACGAATTGGTATTGCGGTACCCGGGTATTACGGGGTATTGCGGGTTTACCCAGTTTAAGGATTGCTGGTATTGCAGTATTAAGTTTTGCTGGTATCCCAGGTATTCTTTTGGGTTTTACCCGGGGAATTACGGGTATTGCGGTTTTCAGTATTACGGGTATTGCGGTTATCCCCAGATATTACGGGTTTTTTGCGGTCCCCGCAGGATTGCGGGTATCCCCGGGTATTGGTTTGTGGTATCGCCAGGTATTACAGGTATTGCTGGTATCGCCAGGTATTATAGGTATTGCTGATATCTCCAGGTATTACAGGAATCATGTTACCATGGCGCCACCTGCTGTTTTCTTTCAATGGCTTTACTGTGTCCACCTCAGTTGATGTGGTGGGGTGGACACACATGCTCAGTTTGCTTCCCCCCGTTTCCCACCGGGAACCAAGGGGTCCAATTTTTGGGTGACCGATGCTTCAAAACTTTTCACTTCTCTACATCAATTGTACTTTCTTAGTCTCTTGGCTGAAAAATCGAGAAGATGATGCAGCATCAAAAGCATCTGGTTCAATGCACCAAGGACCCCTTGGTGGAGAAGCAAGACTGAGCATGTGTTTCCACCCACCTCTACAGATATGGACGCAGTAAAGCTGTTGAATACAGATAGCAGGGGGGCTTTTTTTAGCACACCATCCAAAAACCGGGGTAGGAGCTGGATTTTGGACTGCATTTTAACATTGTTGTGTAGATGTAGCCTAAGTGCTAAGTGCCTAAGTGCACTTTCAAAATAGAAAGTGAATCAAATACTTATTTTCCTCATTGTATATAGGGGGTTTGGTCCCAAAATTATTTTCCCTGATGGGCCCAAGGAATATCTTTATGAAACCGTCCATTCCACCCTATATACCCCTGCTTAGAGGAAGGCCATGTTGCTAATATGAGGGCTAGAGGGAGGAGCTGCTCCCCTTACTCACCCCCTTAAAGGGGTTGTCTCACTACAGGGATCGTTGCTTTGTATGTTAAAGATCTTGCAAAAAAAAGTCACTTTTTCAATATGTGTCCCAAAAGTTCCTACCTATTCCCAGATACCCCCCCTTTATGGCTGCATCACTACCCGGTCACTATAGCTACAGACTGTTTTAAACTCTCAAAAGGCTCCGCACGGGCCTAAGCTACAGACCTGTTTTATCTCTCCTATAGGCTGCCAGCACTGGTCCCTATAGCTACAGACCTGTTTCGATCTCTCCTGATAGGCTGCCAGCACTGTCCTATTGCTAAGACTGTTCAATCTCCCTGATAGCTGCCACACGTTCTATAGCATAACCTGTTTTGATCTCTCCTGATAGGCTGCCAGCACTGTTGCTTAGCTACAGCCTTTTTTTCTCTCCGATAGCTGCCACACTGTCCTATACTACAGACCTGTTACTCTCCTGATAGCTGCCAGCACTATTTGCTATCAGCTAAGACCTGTTTCCATCTCTCCTGATAGGCTGCCAGCAATGGTTACATACTAAAACCTTTGATCTCTCCTGATAGGCTGCCAGCACTGTCCTATAAGCTAAGACCTGTTGATCTCTCCATACTGCCACAATGCTTCCTATGCTAAGACCTTTAATCTCTCTGATAGACTGCCAGCACTGGTTGCTATAGCTACAGACCTGTTCGATCTCTCCTAATAGGCTGCCAGCACTGGTTGCTATAGCTACAGATCTGGCTTTTACTGCAGCCTAGTAGAAGCCAGTAAACACGCCCCTGAATTCAAAATGAAACCAAGAAAACAGGACGAATCAATGTAGTGAGACAACCCCTTTAACTTCACCCCTTATATTTGGCTACTTCCCAGCATGCACCTCTTCCTTCCTCCACCCTATATAGCCATACACTGCATCTTACCCCAAGGCTCCATCTCTATGTGCTTCCGGTGTTAATGTTGTGTCCTGTTTTGCCTTTTACGTGACTTCTTTAGGTTTTTATCTTTTTGCATCAATCGTTGCTGTTGAGCCGGCGATTGAACGTTGCGTCTATGAGCAAGTCTGTGTTTTCCTCCCTCCGATCGTTACGAGGACGCCAGAGTTGTATCTGTGGATCGATGGGGGATTTTGCTTCTCTCTGATAGATCCGCTTTGTATCTTTGTGACTTCGCTGCTGTTTTCGGTCACATGACCCGAGTTTTTGCTACTGTACCTGTGCTATAGCGGCCGCGACGCTGAAAATGGCAATTAAAGTACAATATGAGGCTCCCATAGACAATTCCCTCCGCGTTTCTCGCCTCCTGCTGCACGGGGCTCAATAATTCAATACATAAATAGTTTTAATTGAGCTGGAACGAGCTGTTCCAATGCTCGCTCGCTATAATGACACCTTTAAAAAAAATGGCCCAATACCAGCAAAGTGCAGGCGCCGAAACAATATGAGCAGCGGGCCGTATGGAGATCAATATGTTTTCTTTATGTTTATTCTCTTACCAGGTTCCTGTGTTTCTGTGTATTTGGTAATATTCTATAAGCTTTTCATGTGCAGCTTGTAAACTGTGTGTATGATGTTACAGGTAATGCTGGTATAACCTGGGCCTCTCCTGTATATAGTGATATAGAGCATGCTGGTATAACCTGGGGATCTCCTGTATATAGTGATATGGAGCATGCTGGTATAACCTGGGGATCCTTTATAATAGTTAAAAAAGGAGCAAAGGGGGTAAAACCCCGGGGGTCTCCTTTATTTTTTGATTTTGGAGCATTGGGGGTGTAAACCTTTTATTTTCCTTTTTATAAAATTTTTGCAGTTTTTGGGGATAACCGGGGAACCTTTTTAAATAGTGATAAAAGGAGCATGCGGTAAAATCCTGGGGAAAACCCGGAATAAAATGAAAAATTTAAGCAAACTTTTGGGAAACCCTGGGGATCCCCCTGAAAATAGTGATAAAGGGGGGCATGCTTTGGAAAAACCTTGGATCCGCTTTTTTATAGTGGGTATGGGGGCATGCGGGATTAACCTGGGCCCCCTTTAAAAAATGATATGGAAACAAGCTGGAAAAACCTGGGATCTCCTTAAATAAAAGATATAAGCATGGGGTGGTATTTAAACCGGGGGTTTCTTGTATAAAATTATATGGACATGCTGGGAAAAACCCGGGATCACCTTTTTTTTGTGCAATGAAGCATGCCCGGTATAACCTGGGGATCTCCTTTTAAAATAGGTTTATATGGGGCAAAGGGGGGTAAAAAACCTGGGGGTCCCTGTAAAAGTTTAAATGGAGCATCTGGTATAGAACCCTTTTGGGGTCCCTTTTAAATAATTTATATAAAGGGGCAAGGGTGGTTTTAGACCTGGGGATTTTTTTAAAAAGGATAATTGGGGGAACTGGTAAACCCCTTTGGGGTCTCCTGTTATAGGGCTATGAAGCATGCAGGTTATAACCTGGGGGGTCCTTTAAAATAGAAAAGAAAAGGAGCATGCTGGGAAAAACCCCGGGGGGGCCTTCCCTTTCCCTTTTATATGATAAAATTTTTTCCTGGGTGGGGATTAACCCGGGAACTCCCGTATAAATTATAAAGGAGCAAAGCTGGGAAAAAACCCGGGGAACCCCTGTATATAATACACTTAAAAGTTTTTAAACCCGGAAAATTTTTCCCATCCACTACATAAAAAACCCCATCTGTAGGGTTTTTTCTCCCCTTTTCTACCCAAAACTGAATAAACCCTTCCCCCCTTTTAGGTTTAATTAGGAAAACCCAAAAATTTTTTCTAATTCGCCAAATTCCCAGAATAAAGAGAAGAGAAAAAATTTAAAGGGATTTTTTTACTTTCTTAAAAATCAGAAGTTTCCCAAAACTTTGGGTTTACTTTTTCCCTAAACAGTTTGGGGGCCGATCAAATGATGAGGCAGGGGCTTTTGGGGAAACTTTTGGTTTTTTTTGGCAACCCCTGATTTTAAATTTGGACACAGCTGTGGATGTAAATTTTTAAAACACACCCAAAAAAAACAAATTTGGTAACCCGGGGGAAAGTCTAAAAAAAAACATTTCCAAAATATCAAGTAAGAAATTGGAAAAAACACAAGTAGATCGTCCTTTTTTGGGGGCAATTTCCCCGATACCTGAAGAAGGGCCTTTTTTCAAATAACAAAAAATATACACAAGTTAAAACAAGATTGGAAAGTCCAACCATCATACCCGGAAAAAGGGGGCGGTTTTATGTGGTTTTCAGAGATGAACTACTTTGGTCTGACATGTGCATATCAACCCAAGAACAAAAGCAAAAGACCTTGTGAAGATGCTGTTGGAAGCTGGTAAGATTGTTTCATTATCCACAGTGAAGCGAGTACTGTATCAACATGGGCTGAGAGGCCACTCTGCCAGGAAAAAGCCATTACTACAAAAGAAACATAGAAAAACCAGATTAATGTTTGCAAATGCACAGGAACAAAGACCTACATTTTTGGAGACATGTCCTGTGTTCTGATGAAACTTAAATTAAACTGTTTGGCCATAATGACCATTGTTATGTTTGGAGGAAAAAGGTAAAAGCTTGGAAGCCTAAGAATACCATACCAATTGTGAGACACGGGGGTGGCAGCATCATGTTGTGGGGTTGTTTTGCTACAGGAGGGACTGGTGCACTTTACAAAATAGATGGCATCATGAGGAAAGAAGATTATGTGGCAATACTGAAGCAATATCTCAAGACATCAGCCTGGAAGTTACAACTTTGGCGGAAATGGGTCTTCCAAATGGACAATGACCCTAAGCTACTGCCAAACTGCTTACAAAGTGGCCTAAGAAGAACCAAGTCAATGTTTTGGAGCGGCCATCACAAAGCCCTGATCTCAATCCTATTGGAAATTTATGGGCAAAGCTGAAAAGGCCGGTGCGAGCAAGGCGACCTCCAAACATGGCTCAGTTACACCAGTTCTGTCAGGAGGAAGGGGCCAAAATTCCCACCAACTATTGTGAGAAGCTTGTGGACGGATCCAGAACGTTTGACCCAAGTCCTACAGTTTAAGAGCAAAGCCACCAAATACCAATGAAAGAGAGGAAACTTCTGACTTTGTGGAAAGTAATAAAAATGCCTTAAAAATTCTCTCTCATTATCCTGGATTTGGCAAATAGAAATAATTTTGGTTCCTAATTGACCGAAAACGGGGAAGGTTTATTCTGACTTCATGTCAGAGAGAAAAACCTGCAGATGGGGCTTTATAAGAGGGAGGGAAAAACCCAATGGGGCTTTATAAGAGGGAGGGAAAAACCGAGATGGGGCTTTTATAGAGGGGGGGGAAAAAAAAACCTGCAAGGGGTTTTTTAAATAGGGGGGATGGGGGGAAAAAACTTCTGGTTTCAGCTGTAGGTGCCTGAGTTGCTGGGTTGGGTGTAAGAGATGAAAGCACGTCCCTAGGCCGTTCCATTATACGGAGCCTCGGTTCTCCCTCATCCTGGCCTAGGTTCCTGCAGATCATTGCTCTGCTATCTCTCTATTATCCAGACTGAATTTCTAAATAAAGGAATCGAGAAAATGGAAAATTCCAATTTTGGGTCAACACAAAGTAAATTGCCTGTCATGTTAAAGTGACGCTGCCAGTTAACCTGAATGGGGCTGGAGCTCGGCTTGTCAGATTTAATGATAAACATTATCATCCTACCAGCGCAAATTTGCACGTTTTTAAAAATTTATTCCCCTGACACCTAAAATTGGACTAAAACAATCTGCTAATAGAGGGGTCAAGCAAGAACCCGAACTGGCAGATGTAATAAGCGGCTGCACAGGAACATCACTTCCAGTCTTCATAGAGTCCTCAAAAGTTTATGGACTATTTTTTTTTTTTTTTTTTTTATCTCTCCTTTGCTTTTTTTTTTTTTTTAAGTTTTGGTATACATCGACAGGGCCCTGCAGCCTTCTCCTATTCTAGTCTAACACCCTAGCATGTAAATCAGGGCAAGATATGATCTGGTGAAACAAATATACCCACTTACCTGGACCATAATAGTGTATTTAATATCCAGCAGCGTTTGCATTGTATAATGGACTTCGTATCAGGCTTGGACTGGCCCCCACGGTGAGAGGGGGAACTTCCTGGTCATGTGAGTTGGGATGGTGGACTTGGTTGCTTTTCAGGGAAAAGGCAGAAAAAAAGAGGCAGAGTGCACGATTCATGAACAATATGTGCAGTAATGTACAGTAGCTGTGGGGTGGGCCCCAAAAATCACTTCCAATGTTGGGTCCCAAACATCAACCCACTGGTTGGCCAAGAATATTCCCCCTGGTGGGCCCCAAAAATCAACTAAAGATGGACCCCAAAAATCAAACTCCGTTTGGGGGTCCCAAAAAATCACTCCACTGGTGGCCCCAATAATCAACTCCACTGGGGGGGGCCAAACCCCCCAAAAATCAAATTTTCCCTGGTGGGCCCCAAGAATCCCCCAAATGTGGCAACCAGGGGGAAAACCAACCCACTGGTGGGCCCAAAAGAATAACTTTTACTGGTGGCCCCCCAAAAATCAACTCCACTGGTGGGCCCAAGAAAACAACTCCACTGGTGGGCCAAAGAATCAACCCACGGGGCCCCAAAAAAAAAGAACAAACTCCACTGGTGGGCCAAAGAATCAATCCACGGGGCCCCCAAAAATCAACTCCACGGTGGGCCCCAAAATCAACTCCCCTGGTGGGGGCCCCGAATCATCCCACTGGTGGGCCCCCAAAAATTGCTCCAAGCTGTCATCATCAGCCAGAAATCACTCCCTCTGAGTTTATCCTGGAGACAGGATTAATAAAATGTTTTCCCTTTAAAACTCTTTAGGGTTTTTTGCATTAAGATTAAAACCTTCAGGCATATTTACTATAAAAGGGTAGTTCACAAAGGCTTAAAGGGGGCTTCCGGGGCCCCCTATTTCACGCCGCACTGCCTAAATACAGGGGAGATACGTCCCAGTATTTCGGAACCCAGAATTGGGTTCGTCCCCCCTTCCCGCTCGGGGCAATAGGGGGAGCGAGGAGTTTTCCCAAAGGATATAAAATCATAATAAATGGGGGTAACGAAAAAAAAATTTAAAACAATAAAATCATTTTTTTTCTTTTTTTTTCGTTGACCCAACTATTGATCCTTGGGTAACAAAATAAAGAAAAACCTGATTTTATTGATTTAATATTTTTTTTTGTTACCCCATATTATTATTCATTTTATATACACATCAGGGACCACTTCTGTGGTTTAAAATTTTGATTTCGGCCATGTACAGTTTTATTTCAGATTGCATTAAAAAACCCCATAGGAGCGTCGCTCGCTCTCCCATTGGCCCAAAATTTAACGGCGCCTCTTTTAACTTAGCCAATCACAGAGCGCGCTCAAAATTTCCCTTTTCCCCATAGAACTCTATGAGAAAGTAGTTTGCGCTCTGATTGGCAAAGCTGGACGAGCCCCGCCGCTTCAACCAATCAGCCTTTTCTGCATTTTTTCTGTATTTTGAACTGTCCCGCCTTTGGGAATATGATTGGTAATTTTTCTCCATAGGATATAATGGGACATTGTGCTCCTATTTGATTGGTCAATTCTCCTCCATAGTTATAATGGGACATTGTCGCTCCTATTCTGATTGGTCAATTCTCCTCCATAGGTTAATGGGACATTGTCGCTCCTATTTGATTGGTCAATTCTCCTCCATAGGTTAAATGGACATTGTCGCTCCTATTCTGATTGGCTGGTTTATGCCGACCAATGGGGAAGAGCTTAAACAATTTGAATTACTGTATTTCCCGGCAATTCTCTCTATGGCAATTCTTATGTAGCGCCGGTCTCGGCGACAAAAGCGTTGTTCAGGTTTTTAATGTTTATTTGTAAAAAAGGGTTCTGCTCTTTATCTGATAATTTTTTACATTTATAAAAATAATTTTTTTATTAATTACTTCATGCCGCACGGCGCTGAGGCCGAGATTTCAGAGCGCCCATCTCTTCCATAGACTATAATGGAGAAGTAGCTGCGCTCTTGATTGGTGGGATACCAAGCCCCGCTAGCTCAGCCAATCAGCTCTTTTCTGTCTTTTTTCTGTATTTTGAATTATCCCGCCCTGGATTCTGATTGGGCTAAACTTCTCCATAGACTAGAATGGGTTTTGTCGCTCCTATTCTGATTGGTCAATAATTCTCCCTAGGCTAGAATGGGTCTCTGTCGCTCCTATTCTGATTGGCTGAGCTAGCCAAGTCCCCGGGGCTTAACCAATCAGCTCTTTTCAGCATTTTTTTCTGTATTTTGAACATCCCGCCTGGATTCTGATTGGTCTAAACTTTTCCCCCTAGGTTTTAATGGTTCACTGTTGCTCCTATTCTATTGGCCGGTTTATGCCAAACCCAAACAGAATAACTTTAGAAATTTTTTAAATTTCTGTATTTCCCGGCAATTTCCCCAAAATCCTAATTTTTGAATTTTGGTTATTTGGAAAGGATTTTGTTTTATGTAATTTTTTATTTTTTAGGTTTCAGCTCTTTTTTCCCGAGAATGTTGAACGCCTTTATAAAGGCGATTTTTGATTCATCCCCCGCACCGACATTTGGAATGATTTCTCGCTTGTTTTTCCCGCCTGCTCGCATCGGAACGTTTTTCGCGCAGCCCCGCACGGCGCCCAAGTCCCGCACTGCGCCCATGTACCGCACGTGCCCCACACACATTTGGGGAGGCGCAGGGAACTTTTCCCCGCATGTATGAGTGCCTACCTCCGGCCCGAATCCTAGGACAGCCCCCACTGCGCCTCGGTCCGCACTGCGGGCCTAAAACACAGGCGAGGCGCGGCTGACTTTACATTGTATGTATGAGCGCGCCCCGGCCCCGACATAAATCAGGCGCAGATTCCACCGGAAAACTAGCGGAAAGGTGCGCCCCGACCCGTCGGGATTGATACATGTGGCCCTTAGTGAGAGGTGCATGTTCCTTGCATACGTTTAAGGAGTCAATCTGTCCGTAGCGCGGAACGTGTTCCGATCAGAGGTGAAGACTCGACATGAGACAATTTCATTCGCTCTAATGGTCTATTTTTACTGTCACTCCATCCAAGAGACGAGATTACAAGATTAATCATTTGTATTAATAGAACGGGCACCTCCCGCCGTCTGTAATGGGCTGGTAATTGCAATGAGACTTCGGTGACTTCAGAGAAGAAGAAGATTGAAGTCCAAGAAAAGTACTTAATGAAGCCTCAGCCGAAGTCTGCAGAGCAATTATGGCCTTAATGAGGGTCGGTAGACGACTATTGTACATCACATCTGCCACAAGTCACAACTGTCCACATCTGTTTCCCCAAGATCCTTCCACTGAGAATGTGTTTGGCTTTGTCTGCAAAGCAAATGTTAAAATGCTCTCCAAAATCCGACGGTGCTTTGACATTACGAGCCGTCGTTTTTGCCGCGGGTTTGCATAAAAAAATGCGGTTGGTTTTCAGATTTCCCGCCGGCCCAGTACATTGACTGTACAGGAATCCGAGGAGAGAACATATTGTACAATCCAGTGGAGGCCGGCGGTTTTGAATATCCAAGTAGAATATCCAAGCTGTGCAGACTGCAGCACGGATTTTACATTGAGGTCTATGGGGAGGGTTACAGTCGGATTTTTCAAAATTTTTAAAAAATTTTTCGCTTAAAAAATCCAAAAAGTGATCCTGTGATGTGTAGAAAATGCTTATGTGTATGAAATGAAACAGAAGGTATGAAAAATTTTCCCGTGGAAGGGAAAGGAAAAGAATGGATGGATTTTTAAATAAGATAGATAGATATTTAAATAGATAATAGATAGATATGGGTAGATGATTGGATAGATGAAAAGTTTGATAAAAGAAAATAGATAGATAGATATGAGATAGAAAAGATAATAAGAGATAGATAGAAAATATAGATAGATATTTAATAGATAGATAGATATTTAGATAGAAAATGAGATAGATCGATAGAAGATATGAGATAGATTTGATATGAGAAAGTAGATAGATAAAAAGGGGAAAGATAGATAGATAGAAAAATAGATTAAAATGAGATAGAAAAGATAAAAGGGGATAGATAATATGAGATAGATAGATAATAGAAATGAGAAAGATAAAATAGGGTATGAGATAGATAGTTAGATGAAAGATAGATATGAGATAGATAGGGTAAGAGGGTAAAAGATAGGGGGATTGATAGTAGATAGATAGATAGAAGGGTAGATAGATTTGATATGAGATAGTTGTTGAGATAGATAATTTTGAGATAGATAGATATGAGAAGATAGATAAAGATAGATTTTGAAAGAAAGGAAAAAATAGGGAAAGAGATAGATAGATATGAGTAGATATTAGACATACCGACAGAAGATAGGTATGAAATAGATAGATAGATAGATATTAGATAGATTGAGGGTAGATAATTGAGATAAAAAGATTTGATTTGTTATGAGATAGAAAAGATATGAATAGGGAAAAATAGTTTGATAATAGATAGATATGAGATAGAAAAGATAGATAGATAGAAATGAGATAGATAATAGATAGATTTGAGATAGAAAAGGGTAGAAAGTTTTGAGGAAAAATAGGTAGATGTTTAATAGATGATAATAATAGATAGAAGTGGGGAAAAGATAGGTTTCAAAGAGATAGATAGATAGATAGTAGATTTGATAGATAGATAGATTTGATAGTAGAAGTTTTTGAATAGATAGATAGAAAAATAGATATGAGATAATAGATAGATAGATAGAATGTAAATTTGGGATAGGGTATGAGATAGATAGATATGAGATAGATAGATAAAGGATAGATAGATATGAGATAGATATGAGATAGATAGATATGGATAGATAGATAAAGAGATAGATAGATATGAGATAGGGTATGAATAGATTTTAAAATGAGATAGATAGATATGAGATTTGATTTAAAAAATAGATAGATTTGAAGATAGATAAAAATATGAGAAAATAGATATGAGATAGATAGAAAAGATAGATAATAGATAGATATGAGATAGATAGAATGAATAGATATGAATAGATAGATAGAGATAATGATATGAGATAGATATGGAAAATAGTAGATATGAGATAATAGAAAATGAGATAGATAGAAAATGAGATAGATAGGAGATAGATAGATTTGAGATAGATAGTTTTTAGATAGATAGATAGATAGGAGATATGATATAGATAGATATGAGAAAGATAAATATGAATAGATAGATAGATAGATAGTAAGAGATAGATAGAAGATAATAGATAGATAGATAATAATAGATATAGATTTGATAGATAATATGAGATAGATAGATTTAAAAGGGTAGATGATATGAATAGATAGAAAATATGAGAAAAGATAGATAGATATGAGATAGGGTAAGGGTAGATAAAGAGATAAAATAATAGTGTTTAGGGTAGATAGATAGATTGAGAAGATAGATAGATGTGAGAAAGATTAGAAAGATACATATAGATGATAGATAGATAGATAGATAGAAGGGTAGATATGAGATAGAAAAAATAGATAGAAATGAGATAATATGAGGGTAGATTTGATATTTAGATAGAAAAGATGATAAAATAGAAGAAAGAAAAGATTTTGATTTTGGGGGGTAGATTTGATATGAATAGATAGATGGATAGATAGATAGATAGATAGATAGAAAGATATGAGAAAAGATAGATAATAGATAGATATTAGAAGATAGATAGATATGAGATAATAGATATGAGAAAAGATGATAGATATGAGATGATAGATATGAGTTTGATAATAGATAGTAGATAGTAGAAGGGGTAGATAGATAGATAGATATGAGATAGATAGGGTAGATAGATAGATAAAATGAATAGATAGAAAAGATAGATATGAGATAGAAAGATATGAGATTTGTTTGATTTTGAGTTTAAAAGATGGGTAGATAATGATAGGGTAGATAGATGTGAAATAATAGATAGATTTTAAAAAGATAGATAGATATGAGGGTAGATAGATAGATATGAAAAAAGTTTGATAATGAGATTTGAAAAGATAATAGATAGAAAATGAAAATAGATAGATAATATGAGATAGATAGTAGATGTTGGGTAATAGATAATTGAAAATAGATAGATGATGGGGAGATAGATGAAAAAGAACATATGAGAAAAGATAGATAGTAGATTAAAAATAGTAGATAGAAAATGAGATAGAAAGATAGATAGATATGAGATAATATTTGGGTAGATAGATAGATAATGATAAATAGATAGATAGATAATTTTAAAAATAGATAGATAGATAAGGGTAGATAGAAATGAGATAGATAGATGGATAGATAGTTGAAAAGATAGAAAATGAAAATAGATAGATAGAAAAATAGATTAAAAAGATAGATAGATAGATAAAGAGGTTTGATAGATAGTTTTGAGATATTAGATAGAAAAATGAGATAGATTTAAAAGATATGAGATGATAGATAGATAGATAGGGTAGATAGAAAAGATTTTGAATAGATTAAAAAGATAGATAAAATATGAGAAATAGATAGAAAAGATAATATGAATAGATAGATAGAAGATAGATAGATATGAATAGAAAAAAATATGGGGTAGATAGTTTTGAGATAGATAAATGGTTTGATAGATAGATAGATAAAAATGTGAAAAAAAAAAAGATAGATAGATAGTAGATAGATAAAATAGATAGAATGAATAGATTAAAAGTTTATGAAATAGATAAAGATATGGAAAAGATAGATAAATAGGGTAGAATGAGATAATAGATAGATATGAGATAGATAGATGGATAAAATAGATAGATAAATATGAGCTAGATAATAATATGAGAAGAAAAAGAGATAGATAATATGGGATAGATGGATGGAAAGGGTTTATCTCCTGTGAATTCCCCGTTTTCCCCCCCCTTGCGTCCTGTGCGCAGTGTGGGAAAATTTGGATCCCTGTGTTTGTGGCTTCCTCGCTCCTCGGCTCCTGTGACATCATCACTTTCATCATCCGAGGGGGTTCGCAGGGTTTAATCCCCTTTTAAAAATAAGAAGGGGGTTCCTTTTGGGGGGGGCCCTTAGTACACAGTTTTAATTTAAAGGGGTTTAGGGTGCACGCACAAAACACACAATTAGTTAAAATATTTTCCCAAAACTTTAAACCAAAGCTGTTTTACAGAAATTATTTGATTTTAAAATGTATTTTTTGTCCCGGTGATTAATTACTTGACAGCGGGGGGAAGGGGGGATGAAAAGGGGAACCCCAAAGGGGAATTTGTCCATAAGAAGTTAATTTTTGTTAAAGTGTGTCCAGCACCTGCCCAATACTTCCCCCCAGGCTCTCTATGACCTGGGCCAGGTGCGCTCAGTATTTTGTTCTGCTGATCACATTGCAATGGGTCGGATCTGTGTGTCGCCCAAGAACCTCAGCCAAAATAATGAGAAGGATGTAGGCAGGCACTCTTCATCGACATCAGTCAGCCCTACAGAGGTCAATAGGATCAGTGGGCATCAGTGGGGTGACCCTAATCTTATTGCTTTAGTGGAAGAATTTAAGAAGACCCATTAAAGGGGACCTCTGCTTTCTATAATCCTTAAGAAAAGAGTTCATCACAGGTTGCAATGGTGCTAGGAAGCCTAACAATCATTTGTGAACTAATAGGAAACATGGAAGTAGGTGTTAGATTTCCCTATAGTGCCCCCGCAGGGGAAATGGAGCATTGCACAGTTCTCATTGGAATCGGAGGGTTTTCTGGTTATTGAATAGACGTCCTCTCTGTAGCTGCTCTGGTCTGGCTAATAGATCGAGAATAGTAGAGCCCTTTTCTATTAGAATCAAATGCTGTGGCATCTGAAAATGGGATTTGTAATCCAAATTCCTCATTTAGTGGCTGCAGGTGCAAGAATAAAAAATAACATAGAAAAATTACTGTAAATTTGTTTATTGCTGTCTGTCTGAATACATGAAACTTGGTAATGTATCTTATCCAGTAAAAACATATTTGCCAACTCTCCTGTTACTTCCAGGAGACTATCAGAAAGTGGGACATGAAAGGGGAGAGGTTTATTTTTAGAATTAAAAAATGCATCTGAAGCCCCATTCTTAGGGCAGCAGTGATCATGTGACCTTTCTTAACATCTCTAATCAGTAGTCAAAGGGTCTGAACGGTGACGTCTGGTGATGCGGGTCATCACTGTAGTGACGTTCCGACCACTAGCACCAGAAAGAAACTGGGAGATGGAGGCGCGCGGCAGCGCTGGAATGGTGGTGAAAGCATAATGAAAGGGGTGTTTCCATAGACTTTGATGATATATCGGTAGAATAGGACACCAAAGTCCGATAGGTGCGGGTCCCCCCTCTGCAACCTGCCTCCAAAAGCGACAGCTCAGAATGGACAGTCGGTCGCACTGGGGCATAACTCTCTTTCCTGTTCTAGAAAAGTTCCAAACCAGGTGGACAGTGTGTACAGAAATCCTATAGAACGGGATGGAGAGTTGGGAGCAATCTTGGCCATCTACTAGCGACACGCCATCACTGTCTATGGTGGGAACACTCCTCTCCCGCTGCCGCCGTTCCAGCACTGTCAGAGCTCCAGTGTCTCCCAATTCCATCGCTCAACAGTGACGTCCAATTCATTGCCAATCACTGGTCTCAGTGGCCACTGCTGACATATCATCATGCCGTAGGCCTCACTGAGTGACTGGCAGGAGCTCTGGAGTTCTGGTGGTGCTGGCGCAGTGATTACAAGTTACTTTTTTATTATTTTTAAGCAATTCAAAGCAGAAGGGATTTTTTTTTTTTTAAATCTCAGAGAACTGCTTTAACTTTGTAATAAAACAGTATGGAAATGGAACCATTTTATTTTATATCCATCCTTTTTTATCCCTGTGATTCCAGGATGCTGATTTATTATTATTATTATTATTATTATTATTATTATTATTATTATTATTATTAATCATTATTGTTATTATTTATCATAGATAATAATTATTATTTTATTTAAAAAAAAAAAATTAATGATATAATAACAACAACAACAACAACATATTATTATTATTAATATTAACAGTATTGTTATTATTTATCATTGATAATTATTATTTTATTTAAAAAATAATGATAATAATAACAACAACAATAATAAATATTATTATTATTATTATTATTAATCATTATTGTTATTATTTATCATAGATAATAATTATTTTATATTAAAAGAGATGATGATGATAATAATAAACAATAATAATAATAATAATACTAATAATAATAATCATATTATTATTATTAATCATTATTGTATTATTTATCCATTGATAATTATTATATTATTTAAAAAATAACAACAATAACAATAATAATATATTTTATTAGTATTTATCATTGTTATTATTTTAATTATTTTGTTATTATTATCATTACTATTATTATTCTTTTCAGTATTACTAATAATTCTGGCATTCACATGTTCAGAATTCTTTTTTTTTTTTTTTTCCTTTTTCCCAATTACAATTGTAATTATATGGACTTTTAGTTTATTGCAATTTTAAACATAAAAATTAAGAAAAGTAACAAAAAAATAAAAAATTTGATAACAATGTCTAACTGGGGAACAAAAAAAATATTTTTTGGTGCCTAGAAACTTTGCCCTTATTTTGGGTATGTGAGCGCTGCTGAGTCTGAAGATCCCATCCGTTGTGTCCCAGCAGCTCTAGTTTCTGAGATGTTGATTCCATGATTCTCCATTGTTCTTGTGATTTGTGTATAGATCTGTAGAGCAGATGAATAGTATTGGATTCTCTCTGCACTTTCATGTTTTTTTTTTGCTTGTGTTCTTTATAGGTTCTAAAATGTATCTTTTCTGTTTCACATGATTTTCCACCATTTCTTTAGCACAATATTGAGTGACCACTACTTCCAGCAGCAGATACTTGGTCAGGTGCCAATGGCGGATCTCCAAAACTAGAGCTGATAGGGGAAAACGGGCGTCATTTTCAGAATCAGCTTCAAATAGGCTCAAAGATGGTTCCAACTTTTAAGGCACCAGAATGACTGTTCCCCAGTGTAATTGTTGTCACTTTGTTGGTAATTTAAATTTTAATTATTTATATTTTGGGGAGGGGGGGGAATTATAATACTTTAGCTATTTCCCTCTCCCTGCAGTTTGAAATGTTGCACTTTGTGCTTATGTTGCGCTTTGAGAAGCACAAGTCGTAGGGTAGCGGCCCTCTGCTAAAATCCATTGGGTAAGCTGCTTTTTCCCTTTGTTATATAAGGCGCAGCATTTTTTTTTTAAGAAGTAGTCCTGATCCATCCTTATACATCCCAATTACTTCTCATATAATTGCATTGCTTTTGCTGTGCTGGGGGAAAAAAGGAGCCTGTGTTCTAACAACCTGATCAATGATCCTTGCTTTATTTCTTGAGCGAGTGTGACAGTCCCCTTTCATCTCCGCTCACAATACCTTTCTTTTCTTTCGGTTACACCCACGTTAATAATAGATCTGGAGATAAAAAACTGAAACAAATTCCTTTCACTGCATTTTGGGGACATAAAATATTTCACACAAGTTAATGGCTTGCACTGATCTCATGACAAAACGTCTAAACGCTCCCCTTTAAGCGCATGGGACCAGCCCTACGGAAGGTGTAATCTTTTTGTTCTGCTTTTGGCGGCGCGTTGCATCTTGCCTTCAGTCACTTAGATTAGGTGAAGCTTCTGTGACCAGGTAATTTTTTGATATTTGTATCGCAATGAACCACATTTGATTATCTCATAGAAGCAGTCATATGTTTTACCACTTTTTCCCAGTATATTTATTTTCCACCCAATCAGACAGATGTCTGTTCATTCCGTATTGGTTGACCGTACCACCCTGACCCTTAAAGTGATTGTCTCACTACAACAGTTTGCTTTTATGTTTAAAGATCTTCAAAAACAATTCACTTTGCAATTTGTGTTCCATTAACAGTGTCCTACATATTCCTAGATATCCCCATCTAGTATGAGCTGCATCAGCTTCTCCGGACGTATAGCTACATTTCCTGTTTTGATCTCTCCTGATAGGCAGCCCCAGCGCATGACCACTATAGCTACAGACCTGTTTGATCACTCCTGAAAGCTGCCAGCGCTGGTCACTATAGCAACAACCAGTGTTGATCTCTCCTTATAGACTGCCAGTCACAGGTTGCAATAGGCTACAGACCTGATTTGATCTCTGTGATAGGCTGCCACACTGGTTGCTATAGCAACAGACCTGTATTCAGTCTCTCCTGAAGGCCTGCTAGCACCGGTCGCTAAAGCGAACATGACCCTGTACTATCCTCCTGAAATCTACCATTACTGTTGCTAAAGCTACAGACCTGGCTTCTACAGCAGCCTAGGTGGAACCATTAACAGGCCCCTGAATTCAAAATGAAACCCAAGAAAACAGACTCAGGTGAGATGAATCAATGTAATTAGACAACCCCATTAAGACCCTGACCCTCAAATTATTGAACTATCAATTAATAAAATTCCAATTGACTAGACAAACATGGCCACCATTTAAATGTCCACTACCTCCCTCCAAACAGAGGTAATAACATTTCAAGGTTTTGTCTTGAGTTTCAGCTCAGTGCCAGTATGTTACTTATAGTAACTCCATAATTTAGGGCATTAACATTGAAACATCTTTCTTTTTTATATATGCAATATGGATCTTATATTTGTCCTTTCAATCTTAATTCATTTTCAGGCGCCCCTGATATTCAGTCTGTAAGCAGTTCCGTCATAACTCTTGCAGAAAAAACATACTGATGTGTGATCTCTGTGTGTTTAAAGTCCAAGATTGCAATGGGTGATCAGCTTTCTCTCTATACTTATACACAGCCTTAATTAACAGGCTTAGAAATAGACCACAGGGTACATAAGAAACCCCTGGTGTGACACTGAGCATGGTGGGCATCTCTAATGGCAGCCTGGGGTTTTGCTTGTCAGGGAGAAAAGAGAGGCATAAACCAAGAGTCATTTGCAGTCATGTACACTATCTATAGTGTGGGCCACAAAAATCAACTCACTGGAGAGCCCATAATGGAAATGGAAAGGAATGTGATCATCATAAAAAGACTTATTGTTTAATCACATTTTTAATGTTAAACACATTTTTAGGAATTTTTTTGGTTATTTTTTTTTTTTCCATAATCACTTTCAATTTTTTTTTTTAATAATTCCAAAAGTCCTGCAGTATTCCAATTTGGCCACTAGTCCTAATAATAGTCTGACACTTCCAGTTCTTAATAGAGAGCTTTTTCAGCAGTCTGCTCCCCCCATTATCAGCACAAAGAGGTTCAAACTGAAAGGAGACACATGTGTAAGATAACACAGGAACCACCATCACAAGAGAGATGTCACAGCTCCCCCCTCTCACCTCCCTTCACAGTGAAAACTCTCCTATACAAGTCTAGGTACAGAATCTGTCTTAAGATCCAATGTACACGAAGCAGCCTGTAAAGTATCTCTCTAACTGCTGTTTAAAGCCCGTGCATGCAAGAATTTCCATTCCCGCCCAATCATATGTATACGAGCCGAAATAGAAAATCAACAATCGTGAATAAAAACGAACAAGAGGACAAGAAAAAAATGGATCAGGCCTTTATTAAATAAGTCAAAAAAAAAAAAATGGGCGACAAATTCCCTTAAAGATTCGTAATCCATACGAAGGTCCCCAGACACCTGCATTCTCATTACACTTATAACACATGCCATATTAACAGGCTTAGAATAGACCACAGGGGAGCAGTAGAACCCCAGGTGGAAGCTGAGGATTGTTCTCAATCTGACTATGGCAGGACTATGGTTAGCTTTATCAGGATGAGAGAGAGAGGCAGAAAGCAAGATCATGTGCAGTCATATACTTTAGCTATAGGGTGGCGCCACAAAAAATCAACTCCACTCGAGAGCCCCAAGGAGTCATGTTCAGTCAAAAGCATTAGCAATAGGGTGAGCCCCAAAAATCAACTCTCTGGAGAGCCCCAATAGTCATGTGCATCATGTACATTAAGCATAGGGTGGGCCCCAAAAATCAACTCCACTGGAGAGCCCCAAGAGTCATGTGCATCATGTACTTAGCTATAAGGGTGGGCCCCAAAATCAACTCCACTGGAGAGGCCCCAAGATCATGTGCAGTCATGAACATTAGCTATAGGGTGGGCCTCCAAAAATCAACATTCCACGGAGATCCCCAAGAGTCAATGTGCAGTCATGTAGAGTAGCTTTAAGGTGGGCCCCAAAAATCAACTCCACTGGAACCCCGAATAGTCTTGTGCAGTCCATGTTACATTAGCTATAGGGTTGCCCCAAAAATCAACTCCACTGGAGAGCCCCAAGAGTCATGAGCATTCATGTACATTAGCTTATAGGGTGGGCCCCAAATAAACAACATCCACTTGAGAGTCCCCAAGAGTCATGTTCAGATCCCATGTACATTAGCTAAGGGTGGGCTTCCAAAAATCCAACTCCACTGCAGAGTCATAAGAGATATATTCCGAATGGTGGCTCCCAACATCCCAATTTGACACATTGCTATTCATCTCCCCCTGTGACTGTCTTTGTGTGACTTACCTTCCTTGTATGCTTTATCCTCCTCCCTCTCTCCCAAGCTCTGAAATAGCCATCCTACATCCCCCTTGCCCTCGCATCACTGCAATTTCTAACATTGATAAAAGGTTATATAGAGCGAAAGCCTTTCAGAATCAATGCTTTGGATAGTACAGCAGCACAAGCACTAAGTGAATGAGATTGACACAAACTGCACACAGCCAGAACCGTGTGGCAATTTTTATTAAATGCTGTTCAGAAAGTTGTTGCATTTTTACATTTAGAAGCAAATCAATTAAAAGCCGCTTGAGAAAATGAACCCGGTGTCACCTGATGCATCCAGTCAGAGACCTTGTTTCTAGCTCTCACTTACGGCAAGGTCTACTCTCTTTCTTGCGCCAGTTTTTCTTCTTGACCTCCTGCTACTACAAACATTGGACAGATCAGTTTTGAATAATTGGTTTTCCAGCATCTGCTACAGTGTAACGCAACGTTTCCATGGCGACTATTGTTACTTAGGAAGGTCGTTTATTCATAACGTGTAATCTTGTCCCGCAATAAACACACAGCGGGAGGCTTCTGTAGAATATTTTAAGCAGATCGATCATTATAGAAGCTTTCACAGCCCAACATTATGACTTCTGCAAGCGCAGACTCCCTTTAACTTATTTCAACCTTTCCTTTAATAAAACAAAAATTTCGCAATATGATCATTAAAGGGGTTTTCTCACTACAATGAGTGACTTTTAACATGTAGGGACAGGTAATTTAGGACTTTTCAAAATACATTGGCTTTTGTTTGATTTTCTTTGGTCAGGAGTAGTGAGAGGCGATTTTTTATCGACAAAGTTGAAATCGGCAAGGTTTTTATGGTGAACGAAATTTTCCCAAGATCATGCTATAATTAATTAAATCATACATCATCTATTAAACGCGCCTTTTTTTCGTCTGCGCAACTTTTCCCTGTCTTTTTGGCGGCCAGCAAATGAATTACAGAATAGAAGCAGGGAGTGATGTGTGTGCGACGTCATGACTGGGATTGTGTATGGTTGCGATGGCTGAAAAATTCACATGACCACTCGTTTTACATAGAACAGCGTTTCTGTTTTCAGCCTCATCGTCTCATAGGGATAGTACCTATCGCTCTGCCTTTGGCCAAACAGCTCAGCGAAATTTTAGTCTATTTCTTCACAGAGAAACCTCTACAATAGCTGTGATCCTTCCAATTTTAGTTATGATTAGGGATTTGAAGATGTTTATGTAGTATATGCTACAGCATTTTAAAGACATCAACCCTGTACAATTCACGGCATTGGATCGGGTGTGGGTGGGTGGGGTGGGGGGGGGGGGTGGGGGGGGGGGGGGGGGGGGGGGGGGGGGGGGGGGTGGGGGGGGGGGTGGGAGGGGGGGTGGAGGGTGGGGGGGGGGGGGGTTGGGAGGGGGGGGGGGGTGGGTAGGTGGGGGGGGGGTGGGGGGGGGGGGGGGGGGGGGGGTGGGGTGGGGGTGGGGGGGGGGGGGGAGGGGGGGTGGTGGGGGGGGGGGGGGGGGGGTGGGGGGGGGGGGGGGGGGGGGGGGGGGGGGGGGGGGGGGGGGGTGGGGGGGGGGGGGGGGGGGGGGGGGGGGGGGGGGGGGGGGGGGGGGGGGGGGGGTGGGCGCGGGCGACCACATACAATCACTATCTATAAAGAACACTGGATAAAGTTCCCAAGACTTAGTGTAGACATTGTATGGGAATATTCTTTATTCTTAACAGTATGCTATTGAAATATTTCCTGGATATTGGGCAGCCCTGAACTTATATTGGATACACATCATTTTCTATTAAACAGCAGTCCACTTTGTTACGCAAAACTCCACTTTTATTTTATCAGTATACATTTCAGATAGTGTTTCAATTTTTACCCATTACACCAGTTACTGTTATAAATCCACCTAGCAGTTAAAATTACAATACAGCATCTTGTAGACAGCACAGGTTTTTTGATGCCAAAAATACCGTGTATCATACGGAAAACATCACAGTTTACGTGTTTTTTGACTTTGGCGCACCCATTATTGTTCATTGATCGCAGCATCTACGTAAAAGTTAAAACGCAATTCTATATTCACCCCATGTTAAATGTAAAAGGGGCAAAAAATACCGTGTATATAAACTAAACATAACATATACAGACATAACAGACTCCTTATACCTGCACATTTTAATCTGGGGTTCAAAGGTATTAGTCAATGTCCAGGAAAACTAAAATGGTGTTAAAGACTCCTTTTTTTTTTCCGGCACTGTTTTTAAATCTGGGGTCAAGCATGTTGGGGCTCATGTCTGCGTACCAGACATTGATTATTCATGTCCATTTCAATAAAGTGATTGTATCGAATTCAAACTGCCTTCTGCGTCGCTTTTTATTTGTGGGTGTTGCAGGTTTAAGGTCCAGCAGTGGTACAAGACAGGGATTTAAGTAAATGGACAGTGACTTATTTTTCTGTGACTTTATAACCTAAGTGTGTTCCTAAGATGAAGCACGTATCCATTTGACTGTTGTGGATGTTTAATTTCCAGCTTCGCCAGCCAATGTTGGGTTTAATAATTGAATGGAGTTGTTGCGCTCCGATAGACTTTAATGTCATCGCCATAATCAATGCTCACTATCGAAAAACCTTATCGAATAAGCGGTCCGATGCGGATCTCGATAGCCAACGCAATACGCTCCAAAACACTATACAGGATAAAAAGAAGATTTTATCTCAGAGTACAATTAGTTTCTGGTTTACAGCCATTCACCCCCACCTCTCCCTGCTCTCTCTTATCCCTCATTGCTCTAAGCTGCTATCAGTCATTCACTTTGACCATGGTGAGTCACCTGCTGCAGAACATTATCTCTAGTAACTGACTTTCAAAACTTCTCATTTAGCTAAGCAAACACTCTTTAGAGCTCTGCAACCTGGTGTAATACACTTTATAAATTGTCAGTGTAACAGGAATAGCTAGGAGCAGCAAAGCTGCTGCATCAATAACCTCTATGAACAACATGTGTAATTCCAAAGCTACCTGTGGCTGTGAAACTGCGTGGTGAGAAAACCCCTTTAAGTCGTAGGTAAAATTGTAATGGTGAATTTATAAGATATTGCCCTTTGTCCTGATTATTTTGGAGTGTGAGCAGACTAGGCATTATGTATTACCTATAGTGTTGCATGGATAGGTCCCTGTTTGGTTCAACACTGGTTTAACCAAACTTGTGAAAAAATCCAGGTCTGAAATGTCCCCAAACTCGATTTCTCCATTCTGCTTTACGGGAGTTCTCAGTACAGGGGAGCACAGTGTTCTCCATTCTGTTCTATGGGAGTACCCCATGAAAAGTGGAGCACTGTGTTATCTCCATTCAGTCTATGGGGAGTTCCCAGTTAACAAGGTGACACTGTTTCTCCATTCTGTTCTAAGGGAGTTCCCGTGGAACAGAGGAGCGCTTGAGTTCTCCATTCTGTTCCTATGGAAGTTCCTCAAGAACAGGTGAGCGCTGTATTCCTCCATTCTGCTATACGGAGTTTCTCATTACAGGAGCGCTGTGTTCTCCCATTCTGTCTATGTAAGTTCCCAATTAACAAGTGGAGCTCTGTGTTCTCCATATCTGTTTCTATGGAAGTTCCCAGTACAAGGGGAGCGTCTTTTTTTCTCCATTCAGTTTCCTAATTTGAGTACCCAGTACACGGTAGCACTGTGTTCTCCATCTCTTGTTCTATGGTATTTCCGAATACAGGGGATCACTTGTTCTCCATTACTTTTCTTATGGGAGTATTTCCCAGTACAGAGGAGCTCTGTGTTCTCCATACAGTTCTATGGGAGTTCCCAAGTACAGGGGAGCACTGTGTTCTCCATTTCTTGTTTTCTTTTTTATTTTTTTTTGTTTTTTTTTTTTTTTTTTTTTTTTTTTTTCTTTTTTTTTTATTTTTTTTTTTTTTTTTTTTTTATTTTTTTTATCTTCTTTTATTTATGTTTTTTTTTTTTTTTTCTATTTTTTTTTTTTTTTTTTTTCTTTTTTTTCTTTTTTATTTTTTTTTTTTTTTTTTTTCTATGGGAGTTCCCAGTACAGGGGAGCACTGTGTTCTCCATATCCTGTTCTATGGGAGTACCCAGTACAGGGAGTGCTGTGTTCACTTTCCATTCTGTTCTATGTGAGTTCCCAGTAAGGGGCACTGTGTTCTCCATTCTTTTTTTGGGAGTTTCCCGAAAGGGGGAGTGCTGTGTTTTTCCATTCTGTTCTAGGGAGTTCCCCAGTCGGGGGAACTGTGTTCTCCCATTCTGTTTAGGGGGTTCCCAGTCAGGGGAAGCACTGTTTTCCCCATTCTGTTTTTGGGGGTTTCCCGTACGGGGGAGCGCTGTGTTAGTTTCTGCTTTGGGGGATTTCCCAGTACACGGGAGGTGTGTTCCCCTTTGTTTTGGGAGTTCCCAGTCAGGGGAGCGCTGGTTCTCCATTCTCTCTGGGGGGTTTCCCCAGTACGGGGGAGGCTGTGTTTCCCCCTGTTCTTGGGAGTTTCCAGTACATGGTGGCACTGTGTTCTTTTATTTGGTCTATGGGGTTCCCAGTACGGGGGGAGGCTGTTTTCTCATTCTGCCCATGGGGTTCCCAGTACGGGGGGCGCTGTGTTCCCTTTTTTCTTATGGGAGTTCCCCTACAGGGGAGCGCTGTGTTCTTTTTTCTGGTTTGGGGTTCACAGTACAGGGGGCGCTGTGTTTCCTTTTCTGTCCTAGGGGGTTTCCCCAGTACGGGGGGCGGGGTTTTCTCCATTCTGCCTATGGGGTTCCCCGTACAGGGGAGCGCGTGTTTCCATTTGTCTATGGGGTTCCCAGTACAGGGGAGCATGGTTTTATTTGCGTATGGGAGTTCCCAAAGTCAGAGGAGCACGGTTCTAATTCTATTCTTATGATTTCCCCGTACAGGGGAGCATTGTTTCCTTTTTGTTCAAGGGGGTTTTCCCAGTCGGGGGAAAAGCTGTGTTCTCCTTTGGTCTATGGGATTTCCAGACCCCGGGAGCACTGTGTTTTTCCCCGTCTGTTTATGGGAGTTCCCGTACAGGGGAGCATGTGTACTCCTTTTTTCTATGGGAGTTCCCAGTACGGGGGGAGCACTGCGTTTCCATTTGTTCTATGGAAGTTCCGTACAGGAGAGGCGCTTTTTCTCCATTCTGTTCTATGGGGTTCCCTTTTCGGGGGGGACACTGTGTTTCTATTTTTTCCTTGGGAGTTCCCATTAGAGGGGAGCGCTGTTTTTCCCAATTTGTTCTAGGGCATTCCCCGTACGGGGGAGCCTGTGTTCTCCATTCTTTCCTATGGGATTTCTCCGTACAGGGGATCGCTGTGTTCTCCGTTCCCAGTACAGAGGACTGGTGTGTAAGGTTGTACTCAGACCTCCCATAAAACAAGAGGGAGATCATGCGCCAGTGTGACCAGCTCTCAGTTCTGAGCTGATACTTTTGGGAGGCCCCTTTCCAAAATACTGATCCCTGACGTAGGACCTAGACCTATGAAATTTGTTTTACATATCGTAGGATATCCCAAATAAAAAGTTATGGTGGGAAACCCCCTTAAAGGAAAGGGGACCCATTGGACCCCCTGAGCATAGATCAGTAAAATTTCCCCCCTGCCCCTCTATCCCGCACCTGGGCTGGGGGTTTTAAAGTACTAGTTACTTATTATGACCTTGTGTTGTAGCCGCTTTTGTAGGAAGAAACCCCCCAGATTTTTAAAAGCTTTGGGTTAAGTTTAAAACGGGGTAAAAAAAACATGGCGTCTCTAGAGAATTCATTATGCAACATTAATGCGGTTTTATTAAAATTAACCCCAATAGAGGAGATTAATAAATCGCTCTCCTGATGCAAGAAATGTAAATGTGAACCACTGAGATTTTAGATTTTTCTTTTTAACCACATGACCCCTAATGGCTTAAGTGGAGCCGCTGAGCGGGTACCTGTTGGGATGTTTCAAAGAAATTCAAAACCCCTTTTTCGTGTTTTTGTTCATTTTTTCGGGGTCTGGAGAATTTTGTCTTACATATTTATGGTTTACATGAATTTATAATGGCATTTTGGTGGATTGTTATTATACTCATGTTTTTTTAGTGTGTTTTTAATGTATGTGGGGGGGTTTCGGAATTTGGGAATTTTTTTGTATTATGTCCTATTGGGATTATTGGGTCCATGGGGATTTTCATATCTGTAGGGTGCTGACCGGGAGGTAATAGTCACTTTTGGTCTTATGAAAAGTCAGAGTTTATAGACACTTGGACAAAAGTTTTGCATCGTTTCTGCTACTAACTCTACGGAGCTGGCCGTTTTGTAAAAAATTACAAAGTGTAAAAGCATATGATAGGTTTTGGTGGTAATATTTGGGATGGAGGGTTTTTACAGGTTCCCAGGGGCGTAGCTATAGGGGGTGCAGAGGTAGCAGTCGCAAACCGGGGCCCCTGAGCCTGGGGGGCAAAAGCCTCTGCCCCATAAGGAGCACCAGCATTTTAAGTGGACATTAACTGGGGGGCACTTTCATTTTTTGCACTAGGGCCCCCGGAGCTTCAAGTTTCGTCTGCCCTTACCTTCTAATGCTCAATGTTTGTAACTGGAAGTAAAATGACGAAAGGGGCAGGGCGCTCGGGAGCGCTGCAGGATTGTAAATTAACACCATTGAAGTTAATTTGTGGGAATCACCAGTGGATTTGATTCTTGGGGTCCAACAGGGGAGTTGATCCTTGGGGCCCAGCAGTGGAGCTGATTCTTGGGGCCACCAGTGGAGCTGATTCTTGGGACCCACCGTGGGTTTATTTTGGGACCCCCAGTGGAGTTGATTCTTGGGATCCAGCGTGGGGTTGATTCTTGGGGTCACCAGTGGAGATGATTTTGGAGCCAACAGTGGAGTGTTCTTGGGGCCCAAAAAGTGGAGTGATTCTTGAGGCCAAAAACAGGGGGGGATTCTTGGAGCCACCAGTGGGGTGATTTTGGAGCCACCAGTGGAGATGATTCTGGAGCCCCCCCAATGGAGAGATTCTAGGGGTCAAACAGTGGATTTTTTTTGGAGCCCCCAGTGGAGTTGTTCTTGGAGCCCACCAGTGGGTTGATTTTTGGAGCCCCAGTTTGGGGTTGATTTTGGACCCCAGTGGAGTTGATTCTTGGAGGCCCCCCCCGGGAGTTGATTCTTAGGGCCCCCAGTGGAGATGTTTTGGGCCCCCAGTGGAGTGATTTTGGGGCCAAACCAGTGGAGATGATTGTTGGGGCCACCAGTGGAGGTGATTCTTGGGGTCCACCAGTGGAGGTGATTTTTGGGGTCCACCAGTGGAGATGATTCTTGGGGTCCACCAGTGGAGGTGATTTTTGGGGTCCACCAGTGGAGATGATTTTTGGAGCCCACCAGTGGAGATGATTGTTGGGGCCCGCCAGTGGAGATGATTTGTGGAGCCACCAGTGGAGATGATTCTTGCCCTTCGAATTCTGAACCCAATTTAGGGTAACATCTAGGTTTACAGGACATCCCAAAAGTGATTTTTTTTTTTTTAAATGTTCAGTTGAGCCATTGTCGAACTGAACAAGGACCTAATTTAGCAACACTATTGGGAAAGTCAGAAGATTTCACATTTTCAAATAGCATGCGGTAAGGTACTGTGCTAAATTTGGCATATCTTCGGACAATTTGTTGTTTAATATACAATGCCAGACACAGGTGCCTGGGGCCCACCATTGAAGATAATTCTTGGGGATCACCAGTGGAGTTGATTCTTGGGGCCCACCAGTGGAGTTGATTCTTGAGAACGACCAGTAGCGAGAATTCTTTGGAGCCACCTGTAGAGAGAATTCTAGGGGCCCACCATTGGAGTTGATTCTTAGGGCCCACAATTGGAGCTGATTCTTGAGGCCCACCATTGGAGTTGGTTCTTGGTGCCCACAATTGGAGCTGATTCTTGGGGCCCACAAGTGGAGATGATTTTTTGGGGCCACCAGTGGAGATGATTCTTGGGGCCACCAGTGGAGTTGATTCTTGGGGCCACCAGTGGAGTTGATTCCTGGAGCCCACCAGTGGAGTTGATTATTGGGGCCCACCAGTGGGGTTCACTCTTGGGTTGATGGACTGATGGAGTGGACTTTTGGAGTCCACCAGTGGAGTTGATTCTGGGGGCCCAACCTACAGTTACTGCATATGCCTCTGGCTTTCTTCCTCTCTTTCTCTGTCCTTCACCCTGAAAGCAGCCATAAGTGTGCCATACTCAGGGGCCCATCAGGAGTTTCCCCTGTTCCTCTATGGGCCACTCTGAGCCTGGTTGGATATATATAGGATGGATATATCTGGATTATTGTGTTTCCTCCATATTCTGGTTAATTTTCTAAAAAAAAGAAAGGAATGCATTAAAAAATGTTTATATCTTAATATATATATATATATATTTATATATATATAATATATATAATTATATATATATATATTATTATATATAATATTATATATATATATATATTTTAATTAATATATATTATAAATTATATATATATATATATATATATTTATATATTATATTTTATCATATACTTTACACTGTATATCACATTTCAGAAGACTTTAATAAGTTATGAGATTATGATGAATCTGTTTCCAGGAAGGACTCTGCTGACAACATCGCTAAACACATATGTTTTGCCAACATAAAGCACACTATAGGTATTCTGGCCGAGAAGTATGAGGAAATTAGGAACCCCGGAGCATGGCGGGGAATTATTGAGTCATTTTAGCCACAAGAATGAGATGCATGGTGTAATATACCTGCTTGTAGCTGCTCAGGGGTATTGTTCCGGCACATTTACATCTTTGAACTCTGTGTATGACGAGCATTCATACAAAGCTGGGGGAAATCATCAACATCAGCTATTGAAATGTCTGGAAGGAGACTGTTTGCCATTCAGCTGAGCTATATTGTCTTGGCTATTGCTACAATCTAGGTAGTCATTCACTGCAGACAATGGCGCGCTGTGGTGCGGAGAAGGAGCCTTGCAGAGATCCACGGACAAACAGAGGCTGGAGAAAGAATATGACCATTAGAATCAACTCATCCCCGGCCACCTACCGGGCCCATCTGAGGAAACCAGAGGGATGGATGACATCAGAGATACAACCCTGCATGGTTTCAGAGCAGCGGATTCTATTACTAGCAGTACAGGAACATGGAGGAATACACTGAACTGGAGCAGCTGTAAGAAATATAATAGGAGATAGGCCGGCTCGAAAGACGGGTCATGCATGGAACCATTTGTGCACAATACAAGGTCAATGTGGGCACGGTTGGCGGTATCATTAGGTGCAGCGGGTCTGTGGCTGCAGAATGCCAAGGTTTCGCCTTCAGGTATTCGTGAAATAATTGCACTTATGGGTTAAAGGGTTCTTACAGGCGCCAAGCAAATCCAAAAACTCTGCTAAATTGCAGGGGCTGGGAGAAAGCTTGCTCTATAGCAGGGGTGGGCAATTCATTTTCCCATGGGGCCGCATGAGAAAGTGCGATGGTTTTGGGGGGCCGGACTAATAAAAACATAGGGTGAACGGGGAAAAATTCGTTTTTGGGGGATTATCTTTGCGGAAACTTACTGGGGGATGTATCTATATACCGGGCAATATTATACTGATGGTACACAGTAAGGCGGTATATAAAGCTCTCTCAGTAAGGTAGATATGTAGATGTATGTCCCTCAGTCTGGAAGGTATATTACAGCTCCCCTCAGTCAGGTTATAGATATAGGTTCCGCAGGCAGGCAGGTATATAGATAGGTAGCTCCCCTCAGGCAGGTATATAGATAGGTACAGCTCCCTCAGGCAGGTATATAGATAGGTACAGTCCCTCAGGCAGGTATATAGATAGGTACAGCTCCCCTCAGGCAGGTTTATAGATAGGTACAGCTCCCCTCTGGCAGGTATATGGTTTAGGTACAGCTCCCCTGAGGAGGAAATATAGATAGGTACAGCTCCCCTCAGGCAGGTTTTATAGTTTAGGTACAGCTCCCTCAGGCAGGTATATAGATAGGTACAGCTCCCCTCAGGCAGGTATTGGATAGGTACAGCTCCCTGAGGCAGGTATATAGATGGGTTTACAGCTCCCCTCAAGCAGTTTTTATGATAGGTACAGCCCCCTTGAGGCAGGTATATGATAGGTACAGCTCCCTGAGGCAGGTATATAGATAGGTACAGCTCCCCTGAGGCAGGTATACAGATAGGTACAGCTCCCCCGAGGCAGGAATATAGATAGGTACAGCTCCCCTGAGGCAGGAATATATATAGGTACAGCTCCCCTGAGGCAGGAATATATATAGGTACAGCTCCCCTGAGGCAGGAATATAGATATGTACAGCTCCCCTGAGGCAGGAATATAGATAGGTACATCTCCCCTGAGGCAGGTATCTAGTTAGTTAGGGCTCCATACAGGCAGGTATATAGTTAGGGCTTCACACAGGCAGGTATATAGATAATTAGGGCTCCTCACAGGCAGGTATAGAGATAGTTAGGTGTGTTCCTAGGCAGATATATAGATAGGTGTGTCCCCAGGCAGGTATAGAGATAGTTAGGTGTGTCCCCAGGCAGGTATATAGATAGTTAGGTGTGTCCCAGGGGGTTTTATAGATGTTAGGTGTGTCCCCAGGCAGGTATATAGTTGTTAGGTGTGTCCCCAGGCAGGTATATAGTAGTTAGGTGTGTCCCCAGGCAGGTTATATAGATAGTTAGGTGTGTCCCCAGGCAGGTATATGTTGGGTTTTGGTCCCCAGGCAGGTATATAGATAGCTAGGTGTGTCCCCAGGCAGGTATATAGATAGGTGTGTCCCCAGGCAGATATATAGTTAGGTGTGTCCCCAGGCAGGTATATAGATAGCTAGGTGTGTCCCATGCAGGTATATAGTTAGGTGTGTCCCAGGCAGATAAATAGTTAGGTGTGTCCCCAGGCAGGTATATAGTTAGGTGTGTCCCCGGGCCCAGATATATAGTTAGGTGTGTCCCCAAGGCAGGTATATAGATAGCTAGGTTTTGTCCCATGCGGGTTTATATAGTTAGGTGTGCCCCCAGGCAGTATATAGCTGGGTGTGTCCCCAGGCAGATATATAGATAGACTAGGTGTGTCCCCATGCAGGAAATATAGATAGGTGTCCCCCCAGGCAGATAAATAGTTAAGTGTGTCCCCAGGCAGGTATATAGATAGCTGGTGTGTCCCCAGGCAGGTATATAGATAGTTAGGTGTGTCCCCAGGCGGTATATATGTTAGGTGTGTCCCCAGGCAGGTATATAGTTAGGTGTGTCCCCAGGCAGGTATATAGATAGCTAGGTGTGTCCCCAGGCAGGTATATAGATAGGTGTGTCCCCAGGCAGATATATAGTTAGGTGTGTCCCCAGGCAGGTATATAGATAGCTAGGTGTGTCCCCATGCAGGTATATAGTTAGGTGTGTCCCCAGGCAGATAAATAGTTAGGTGTGTCCCCAGGCAGGTATATAGTTAGGTGTGTCCCCAGGCAGATATATAGTTAGGTGTGTCCCCAGGCAGGTATATAGATAGCTAGGTGTGTCCCCATGCAGGTATATAGTTAGGTGTGTCCCCAGGCAGATATATAGCTAGGTGTGTCCCCAGGCAGATATATAGTTTGCTGGGTTTTGTCCCCATGCAGTTATATAGTTAGGTGTGTCCCCAGGCAGATATATAGCTAGGTGTGTCCCGAGGCAGATATATAGATAGCTATGTGTGTCCCCATGCAGTTATATAGTTAGGTGTGTCCCCAGGCAGATAAATAGTTAAGTGTGTCCCCAGGCAGGTATATTGATAGCTAGGTGTGTCCCCAGGCAAGTATATAGTTTTATGGCCAAAATTAAAAATAAAAAACATTAATATTCACCTTGGCTTACCTCCTTCCCGGCCGAGCGCGCTCATCTTCTATCCGAGGAGCTTCCCAGGGCTGGTGGTGTGATGACGTCATGCTGCCAGCGCTGGGACGCTCCTCCGGCAGCTCCTGGGCCCGCACAGAGCTATTAGGCTATGTTCACACGGCTTATTTCGGGGCGTATTTACGGACGTATTTACGTCCGCAAATACGTCCCGAATACGTTTCAAATACGTGTCACAAAGTGTGGCGCGTATTTCGCGTCGTAAATACATTTCCCATTCTTTACTATGGGGATTTATGTTGCGGGAAAAACGCCCTCAATAAGTGGAAGGGGACTTAATTTTACGATGTATTTACGGGGCGTATTTACACCCGCAAATACGTCGCGAAAATACGCCCCGTTAGTGAACGACGAGGCGTATTTTACATTGGAATCAAAAGCTAATCTAATTGTTCTTTTTTTGAACGTATTTTGGGACGTATTTGCGGACGTAAATAGGTCCGTAAATACGCCCCGAAATAAGCCGTGTGAACATAGCCTTACTCTGTGTGCGCCGAGGAGAGGCAGCGACGCGGTGAGCGGAGTTCATCGCGTCGCTGCCTAATTCACCAGTAATAGTAGCGCTGATGGCCCGCGGCAGCCTCTCAGCAGTACCCGGCCGCGGCGGCCTCTCAGCAAGTACCGGCCGCGGCGGCCTCTCAGCAGTACCCGGCGGCGGCGGCTCCCCAGCAGTACCCGGCCGCGCTGGCTTCTCAGCAATACCCGGCCGCGGCGGCCTCTCAGTAATACCCTGCCGCGGCGGCCTCTCAGCAATACCCGGCCGCGGCGGCCTCTCAGCAGTACCCGGCCGCGGCGGCCTCTCAGCAGTACCCGGCCGCGGCGGCCTCTCAGCAGTACCCGGCCGCGGCGGGCTGTCAGCGCTACTATTAGCAGACCTGGGCATCGTACACTGCGGGCCGCATCCGACGAGCTGGAGGGCGGATGGGGCCCCGGGGCCGTACTTTGCCCAGGTCTGCTATAGGATGGTGGTCAGCGAGATGAGGGCTCGAACCAGCACCTCTCCAATGAAGTGATCTAGTCAAGGCATAGGAGACTGGCTCATTGCTGGTTTTGGTTTTGGGGTAGGGTTCAATGTGATCAGTCACGTTTTACAGAGCTTTTCGGAATATTTGAGTATCTCACGTATTGGCCCTTTGCCTGTGAAGAGCATCTGTCCAGAAGATCATCCGTTACTGAACTTTTGAGTGGTTGTCTCAAAGAAGGGGTATCCCTACCATAGAATTTGATGACATATTGAAAGGATATGCCCTCAAAGTCTGATAAGTGCAGCCCCCCAAAGGACTCATCTCAGTACAGAAAGCCTGTCATGTTTGTGCATAACTCTCTGTTCTGTTGTATGGGAGTTCCCAGTACAGGGGAGCCCTGTGTTCTCTATTCTGTCCTATGGGAGTTCCCGGTACAGGGGAGCGCTGTGTTCTCTCCATTCTGTTCTATGGGAGTTCCCAGTACAGGGGAGCGCTGTGTTCTCTCTATTCTGTCCTATGTTAGTTCCCGGTACAGGGGAGCACTGTGTTCCCCATTTTGTTCTATGGGAGCTCCCAAGTACAGGGGAGCACTGTGTTCTCCATTCTATCCTATGGGAGTTCCCAGTGCAGGGGAGCGCTGTGTTCCCCATTTTGTTCTATGGGAGCTCCCAAGTACAGGGGAACGCTGTGTTCTCCATTCTATCCTTTGGGAGTTCTCAGTACAGGGGAGCACTGTTTTCTCCTTTCTGTTCTATGGGAGTTTCCGGTACAGGGGAGCGCTGTGTTCTCCATTCTATCCTTTGGGAGTTCTCAGTACAGGGGAGCGCTGTGTTCTCCATTCTGTCCTATGGGAACTCCCAGTACAGGGGAGCGCTGTGTTCTCCATTCTGTTCTATGGGAGTTCCCAGTACAGGGGAGCGCTGTGTTCTCCATTCCTTTCCATGGGAGTTCCCAGTACAAGAGAGCGCTGTGTTCTCCATTCTGTTCTATGGGAGTTCCCGGTACAGGGGAGTGCTCTGTTCTCCATTCTCCTCTATGGGAGTTCCTAGTAAAGGGGAGCGCTGTGTTCTCCATTCTGTCCTATGGGAGTTCCCAGTACAGGGAAGGACTGTGTTCCCCATTCTGTTCTATTGGAGTTCCCAGTACAGGGGAGCGCTGTGTTCTCGATACTCGCCTATGGGAGTTCCCAGTACAGGGGAGCGCTGTGCTCTCCATTCTGTTTTATGGGAGTTCCCAGTACAGGACAGGGCTGTGTTCTCTATTCTCCTCTATGGGAGTTCCCAGTACAGGGGAGCGCTGTGTTCTCCATTCTGTTCTATGGGAGTTCCCAGTAGAGGGGAGCGCTGTGTTCTCCATTCTGTCCTATGGGAGTTCCCAGTACAGGGGAGCGCTGTGTTCTCTATTCTCCTCAATGGGAGTTTCTAGTATAGGTAAGCGCTGTGTTCTCCTTTCTGTTCTACGGGAGTTTCCAGTACAGAGGAGCCCTGTGTTCACTGTATTCAGAACTTCCATGGATTGTAGAGTCTTGTGCAAACTTGACTGAATCTCCATTCTTAGCCAAGACTTTTGGTGGCATTTAGCAGGAAGTGAGAGTCTGAAGCTGGCTGTCAAATGTAGGCTCTGTGAAACAGCATAGTTGGAACATCCCTTTAAAGCTGGGTTTAAAAGTTGCAGTAATACATGCATTTTTGAATGCAATAGGAGTGATAAATATAAGAATATCCACATGGAAAGGGAAAATCCATTCCATGACTACTTGTTAAATTGAAAAATTGAAAAACCCTGTGTACTTGGGAATCCTAGTGGACAGTAAACCTAATCGTATCAGCCGATATCAGGCAGCAGCTGCCAAGGCAGACAGGATCATAGGGTGTATTAAAAGGGGCATAGATGCCAATGATGAGAACATCATTCTCCCATTATACAAGTCACTGGTCAGACCACACATGGGATATCGGGGACAGTTTTGGGCACCCGGTCATATGTAAGACCTTTTAGAGCTTAAACAATCAACAAAGGCGGCAACACAAGTCAGATGAGGACTGGGTGGACTGCAACACCCAGACAGATGAGCAAGGTTAGGGTTATTAAGTTTAGAGAAAAGGCGGCTTGGGGGGTGGGGGGGGGGGGGTGGACATAAAAAATATTTATAAATATATCAGCGATCAATATATATATCTATCCCAAGATTTATTTATACCCAGGACTGTATCTAGAACAAGGGGGCATCCTCTACGTCTTGAGGAACGAAAGTTTCTGCATAAACATAGAAAGGGATTCTTTACTGTAAGAGCGTGAGATGTGGAATTCTCTGCCAGAGGGACTGGTCATGGTGAATTCACTGACAGAGTTCAAAAACGGTCTGGATACATTTCTAGATATAATAATAGAAAAAGTTATAGTGACCAGGATTCTGGAGAAGGGTCTGGATACATTTCTAGATGTAATAATATAACAAGTTATAGTGACCAGGATTCTGGAGAAGGGTCTGGATAATTTCTAGATGTAAATAATATAACAAGTTTAGTGACCAGGATTCTGGAGAAGGGTCTGGATACATTTCTTGATGTAAAAATGTAACAAGTTATAGTGGACCAGGATTCTGGAGAAGGGTCTGGTTTCATTTTAGATGTAATAATATAACAAGTTCTAGTGACCAGGATTTGGAGAAGGGTTTTGGATACATTTCTAAATGTAGTTTAATATAACAAGTTATAGTGACCTGGATTCTGGAGAAGGGTCTGGATACATTTCTAGTTGTAATAATATAACAAGTTATAGTGACCGGCTTTCTGGAGAAGGGTCTGGATACATTTCTAGATGTAATAATAGAACAAGTTATAGTGACCAGGATTTGGAGAAGGGTCTGGAAACATTTTTAGATGTAATAATGAACAAGTTATTAGTGACCAGGATTCTGGAGAGGGGTCTGGTTTCATTTTAGATGTAATAATATGACAAGTTATTTGTGACCGGATTCTGGAGAAGGGTTGGATACAATTTCTAGATGTAATAATATAAAAGTTCTAGTGACGGGTTTTGGAGAAGGGTTTTGATTTGGGGATTTATTTTGATTCCCAGATTGGAGTCGGGAAGGAATTTTTTTCTCTAAAAATTGGGGAAAATTGATTCTACCTCAGGGGGGCGCAGGGGGGGAGTTGCCCTTTTATTGGATAAACAATGGAAATAAGCTGAACTGGGTGGACGGCTGTCTTTTTCTGCCTTACAAACCATGTAATTTAAATGATTTTGTAATCAACTCAAATTTGGAGCACAGGTGAATAGGGTTTAATCTAAAAAAAATGCACAAGTTTTGTAATTGCTTGCATTTTTTATGAAGTTCAAAAATGCAGCAAAAATGCACCAAAAATATGACGTGTGAACACAGCCTAAGGGAAGAGTCTAATCTGAGTCTTGGATTTCTTCTGAGGATTTTTACTTCACAGAGTCCGCATTCACCTCTGATTTGGGTTAGTCCAATACGTATGGGGCTAGCCTTTATTATTCATGCCAGAATAGGGTCCGGGGAGGTTCTGATTCAAAGAATGGAATCATCACTTCTTTTGTTTTCCACACTACAAATATTAAATGTAAACAGGGTAAACTACGGCGTGGATTGGCAGTGAGATTACATGAGGATTTTATCCGTCATTTGAACATACCCTAAAGTGGTTGTCCAGAAGCTATACCCACCTTTCTCTGCTGCTCTGTTACAGGGTCGGGTCCATTTTAGGGGATTGTTTGTTTAAAAAAAAAAAAAATTATATATATTATATTATATATTTTATATATATATATATATATATATAAATTGTTGCCATGGGAAATGACAAACTTTACTTGGCTACAATGTAACTTTACTTGGCTACAATGTAACTTTACTTGGCCACAATGTAACTTTACTTGACCACAATGTAACTTTACTTGGCTACAATGTAACTATCTTACTTATTCCATTAGTTTCTTTGTAAATCTTTTGCCTTTTAGAATCAGACCCCAAAAACATTTAAAAACCCCCTCACTCTAAGCCTTATTTTTAACTGAGTGGCTGAGTCTCTAACTTTAATGACTGCTCTCTAGTCGAGGAAGCGTCTCTTCGCTCTTCTATCCCTCCAAGGATGAGATGACAGTAATATAAAAGTGCGCAGATCCACCGTTTTATTGAAAAATTGGAGAGCCTTAACATTTTGAATAAGAAGTGTCTTCACCGCTCTGAGTGTAATTACTTTCCGGGCGGAAGAGTCGTTTAATGTCTTTATTAGTTTTAAGTACTTAATAAGTAGGATGATAAATAGGCCGAACCTGATCGATCAGTATGAAAAACAAGCAATTAAGAAACTATTACAAAATCTGAGTTGGGAAGAGAGAACCATTGGGGATTATTGGAAGGACTATAGGACTTTGTACATTAATTCTGCTTGAGAGTCATTTCGATGAAGACAACCCATAAATAAGGAGATAATTTGGTCTGAAAATAATGAAGCAATTTACCTACAACTGTATGAAAATGAATGCGGCCGACAAGGGCAGGCTCCTGTAAAGTGACGGAATTGTTATGAAATAGAGTTAGATTTTTGGGTGCGTGTTTACCTTTGTCTATCACTAAAATTGGGGTTCTTCTAAGTCCTCCTTATGACAAAACAGCAGAGAGGGGGTGCTTGAATGAAACTGATCAGCCATGAACAGGTGCGGTTCCATGTTAAAGGGTTATCCCGGAGTTTAAAGATTTCATTGAACACTATAAACAGCAGTTATATGGAAAATAAAAATATTCTACTACCTTCATGTGTTTCTTTTGCCTTCTTTTTCATCTATCATAAGATCCACTTTAGGCAGTGAAACTTCCTGCTTGTGGGAGTGTCAGTAGTTCTCCAGCATCTCTTTCCTACAAATCCCAGACTGCATTGTAGTGTAGGACTTCCCTCCACAGTTATCACTAGTAGGGTCTATGTGCTGACATTAGTGTAGGCTCCTGCGAGCTGCATGTGAACTTAGGATAACTACATCCAATAGAGGGCGCTGTGGAGCTCTCAGCTCCTTTCCATATGCTTTGGGTTTATGCAAAACAGTCGTGAGGTTCGAATGGCAAGTAAACCCTCCACCGACCAATTTTTGGTTCCTCTCCTCAAGGAGAGATTTTTCCCTTTCAAAGGCATCTTGCCCCTCACTAGCCAAAACCAGTTAGTTTACACTGCACTGAGGAGGGGCAAATAAACCCAACAGCTGTCTGTAGTTGAAACTTAAATGGTTTGGCTCAAATCCCTTTCACATTGCTAGGCCCCTGCGAGCTACATGTGAACGGAGGATAACTACATCCAACAGAGTGCGCTGTGGAGCTCCTCAGCTCTTTTCCCATAAGCCTTTGCCTTCTGACAGTATTGTGTAATCCCCTCAGCTCTGTACTTGCTGACATGATGATAGCTAGGACACATGAGTCACTGTGTTAACTCTACAGAGTTTGTCGTCATAGTTTTCATGACAATAATGCACCCCCCAGCTCTGAACTACTGTCCTCTGCTCCCATTGCTGTTAGTAAGATACACAGTTCCCCCTCCCCTGTAATTACTCTAATGTAATTACTTCTATTCACTTGCAAACTACCGGCTGGAAAGAGTGAATGTAGCCAGATCGTTCTCTGCTCAGGTCACACCCACTACAGTGGAGTGTTCCTGAGCTGAGCCTGTCCTCAAAGCACACCCACTGAGTAATGACAAAACATTCACTGAGGCCATGTGATCAATGAATGGGGAAGGGAGGAAAAGGCTTTTTGGCTGGTTTTGCACAGCAAGACAGGTAAATAAGCATGAACTACTAATTTTAATATAAATCAGTTGTGAGACCTATAACAAATAAAAAGATAGTCCCGGAAAATCCCTTTAAAGTAGTTTTATTAAAATCCTGCCTCCCTCGTCTGTATCTGAAATTGAGGGTCACCCGTTCCTTCTCATGACACAAGAGTAGTAAAGAGGAGCTTAAATGAGCTGCTGGTTGACCATGAATGGGTGTGTGTGGTTTTCAGTAGCTTTGCTGAAGTCTTATCACCCTTGTTTGTTACTAAACTTGGGGCTTTGAGTCCCCTTGTTCCTCTTCAAGTCATAACAAAAGGAAGAAAGATCTTGAATTGACTCGTGGTTGAACAAGAATGGGTGTAGAGGAGGGTTTACTTAGTTTTACTGAAATCCTGTCACCCTTATCTATTACTAAAACTGGGACTCTCCCCCATTAGTTCTCATGTCACAACAATGTTGAGGACAAGCTCCAATGGACCGGTGGTTGACCGTTGTGTGGGGTGATTCAGTGGTTTTACTGAAATCTTGATTCCCCTTATCTCTCACTATAAATGGGGTTCTTACTCCCATGTTCTTACTTATGTCACAACCCTGATGTGGAGGAGCTTAATTAGACTAGTGACCAACTATGAGTGGGTGTGTGGGGTGTTCCAGTCTTTTTATTGAACTCTTGCCACCCTCCCCTATCACTAAAATTGAGGTTTTAGTGTCAGAACATTGATGTGGGGGAGCTTGTATGGACTCATGGGTGACCGTGAATGGGTGTTGGGGTTGTTTCTAAACCCCCTGTACCTCCTCATGTTACAACAATGGTAAAGAGGAACTTGAATGGACTGGTGACCAACCAAGAGTGGACGTGTGGGAATGTTTAAGTAGTTCACTTGAAATCCGGCCACCCTCATCTATCACTAAAAATGGGTTCTATGTTCTATGAACGGACTGGTGATTGACCATGAATGGGTGTGGGGGGTGTTTAAATAGTTTTATTGAGATCCAGCCACTTTCTTTATGACGAATAAGGGGCTTAAAACCCCGGGCGAGTGGATTTAGTATCTTTTTTTTGCAATTTTCTAAATTTTTGGACAGCCCCTTTAACAGTGTTATCAAATGTTGCCCAATTCATTTAACCTCCCCCATGTTCATGTCACACTCAAAGGTTTCTAGGAGACTGAAATATGAGGAGTTGCTTGATAGTTTCACCATTGAAGGGGTTTTCTCACCATGATGTATCACAGAGTTTGCTCTTCGCAGCCAGCTTTGGGCTCACACTCCCTGCTTAGGTTGTGGGTGGTTTTACAGCTTCAGACTTTCATTTCCCTTTCAGGCTGTGGGTGGTTTTATAGCTTAGACTCTGTTCTGTGGCTGTGGTTTGGGTTCTACAGCTTCGACTCTGCTTCCGTCGGTGTGGGGGTTCTACAGCTTCAGCTCTCGTTTTTGCTAAGGCTGTGGGTGGTTCTACAGCTTCCGCTCTCGGTCCTGTTCAGGCTTTGGGCAGTTCTACAGCTTCAGGTTTATCCAGTCTTGGATGGTGTAAGGCGAGGGGTCAAAAAAATTTCATGAGGATAAAAAAGGGTTTTTGGGTTTCTCTCAAGCCTAGAAGGGCCTTGGATGCTGGCTGAGGTAGGGTTGTCTGTGTTGTACCACATCCAGAAAGTTGCTAAACAGAGTGGCGTGGAGGTGCACGCCAGAACTCCAAATTCAAGATGGTGCCCACTTCTCGTGCTGACGGCGCCACCCTTTTTATTGCTGGCTGTGCCCTCGGCAACGAAAGAAAAAATGGTCCCTCTCACTGGCCTTGTCCATCCCTGCTCATTGTGTCTAAGCTTTCATGGCCCTCATAAAATGATGTTTTGGGCCAGATTCGGCCCGGGCCCGGGCTTTGACTTTGTAGTCAAAGCCCCTCAAGCCCAGCTGCCTCCCTGTATTTCTGACCGGACACGGCCCCCCAATCTACATTACTTATTACCTGCACTATACTAGTAGTGTCATACATCATCACCTTACAGGCAAGTAGCTACACAAATTATATATCATTTTTTTTTACCTGTTTATGATTTACAAATTCATCCAATAAATGAAATTAAAATATAACATTTTAATTTTATGTTATAAAATAAAATGAATTTAATAAATTATTTTATAATTATAAATTTTTTTACGAAAACAGCACAAACTTTTTCCCCCCCTTTCGAGTAGTAACTGTAATATTTCCCCTGCTGTGTACTTGGATGTTCCTATGAAATCTTTTGCACATTTCCCTCTCATCGTCCAATAATACCACCTATATATTTTAGATTTGAGGCTTTATCTTAATACAAGGAGCTGAAGAAATGTCATTTCTGATGTATTCACAGTAATCTGTGTTCTGTAGAAGCCGCCACTTTATTAATATTAATATGAATGTTGTTCCGAGTGGGGAAAAGTTCATAAAAATTGTGATCGTTTGGAATATGTTAATTTGGCATTTATATCGGCGCGGGAGACGTTACTGTTTATAGTCTGCTACACTTTTAGGAATTTTGTGTTCTCTCCTCTGGATCGCTGGTGTCTGGTGGAAGTGTTTTTCCTCTAAAATCTAAAGCATTCCTAAATATGTAAGACTTGGGTTACATGGGGAGACCAAGCCGCCTCATATCACTGTGAACGGCAACTTCATAGATTTCCTATTATGAAAAAAGTTGCAATTCCCTTTTGTGCCTTTTATCTATTTATTTCTATTTTTTCAAAAATTGGGTCAAAATTTCTTTGAAAATTTTGGGTTTTCCTTTTTGGTATGAAGTCCTGCAGGGGTTTTCTCTAGGGGGTAACACACAGAAAACCCACTAAAAAGGGGTTCATTTTAAAGGGGGGTTGTCCCATTTCGGGCCCTTTGTTGCTAGGGATATCCCGTAAGTCTGATGGATACAGGTCCCACCTCTGGAACTTTCACCTCCTCTCGAGAAGGAGCTCTAGAACCACCAGGAAGGTGGTCGGGACTCTCCTATTGAAATCAGTGGGAAATCCAAGTACAACCAACTTCATTGAGCAGGAAATCTAAGTAGTTACATATAATTCTCGTGTTATACTGTTGCTTGGGTGTCAGTCTTTACTGCAGTTTTGGCATTGAATTCTTTAAAACCAAAAAATCAGTGGGAAAAAAAGTTTCAGGCAAAGGGGGGTTTTCTACTCAAAAAAAATAAAAATTAGAGGAGGGAAAAAAAATTTTTGGTCTTGGGGTTTGACTTTTTAATTTCATACTGTATACAACCTGTAACATATATACAATTATGAGGATTTGGAAAAGGGTATTCTGGTGCACTAGGAAAATAATACAAATAACATCCCCTAGGGGAAAAATTTCCCCCACTCCAAACCCTCCTTGTGCGCCTTTTTTCCCTACAAAAGGATGAACTAAAAAACTCTAGGTGGTCATCTACCTTTGCCAAACCTGTTTTTCCCAGCCCTGTTTTAAATTTTAAATATATATATTATATATATTTATATAAAATACTATATATATATATATATATATATTTTAATAATATATATTTGAAATTTGGGTATGCTCTGCAGAATGAATAACACTCTTCTTTTTTCTGAGATTTTTTTCCCTTTAACGATTTTCCCCCTTGCTCTTAAATTCAATGCCAAAACTGCATTTAAAGACGGGAAAACACAAGCAACATTAAAAAACCCAAGAAACTATATGTAACTGGGCCAGTGAAGTTTTGCGCAGATAGTTATATAGATAATTTTGAAAGTTTCTCTCTCTCTCTCTCTCTCTCTCTGTTATATATATATTTTATATATATTATATATATATATATATATATATATAGAAACGCTTCACATCTTTTGGGAAGCCATCTTGGATCTTTCCGGGGGTTCTTTACCCTCCGGGTCCCCCGCTTTGGAAAAAGGGAAATTTTGGCGGAAAAGGGGTTTCTCTTAAACCTGGATTACAACTTTTTTTTAAATAAACCCACGGGAAAAAATATAACACGGTATAAAAATTTTTAAAACCCCTGGGCCCTTTCAAACCCATTTAAACTACATATACAATTAGCCCCTCTCTAACCTGCGGTCAAAACCTACTGTCCAGCACCAACCTTTTACTCCCCTTAGTAATTTTAGGCTTCCGTCCACCCTTTGGGGAAAAGGCCTCTTCTCAGCTCCATTGTGCTCCACTTTTAAAGGTAGAAACCCCACACCCCCGATTACCTTGGAGAACAGGTTTTTTAATAGGCCCTCCAGAAAATGTTCCAAAATCCCGTCCTGGAACGGGGGGTCGGAAACCCCCCCAACGCATGCCGCCCCGGGAAAAGAAAAACCCTTTAAACTAGCCGCATTGCAGCCATCCCTAGCTCCCCTGTTTTTCGGGGCAACCTATGGTTACTGACCCCAAATAGTTCCCTTTCCCCCCCCCAAAAAACCCAGGTTTTTGGTGGCACGCCCTGCAGCCATATACTGCGGAACCCAAAATTTTTGGCGGGAAACATGCACTGCCTGCTGTCGCTCTCCCACAAATATCCCCCCCCTTTTTAAAAAACCCCCCGTGGGCCCTTTCTAAACCCTGCACAAAACTCCCCCCCGGGTCAAAGCCCTATTTTGGGGGTACGACTTTACCTAATCAAAATTTCCCTCAAAGTTTTCCGGGGTGGTCCCCAAACTCTCGGGGAACTATACTCCATTTTCAAAGCCTTAAAAAAATTCTTTTCCCCCATAAACCTTTGCAGTTTTTTCCCTTTTGTTTCTCTGTATAAATCTCCCCATGTGGTCTCCAAATTCCAACTGAAACAGAACCAGAATAAATACTTTCCACCCGGGGTTTTTATTTCCTTCTCCCAGGTCCCGTCTCTGGGGGGAAATTTTAATTTCCCTTACTTTCTGATGTAAAAAAAAAAAAACCCACCAAGTCCCACCACCATAATTTATGGGAAATATCCACAGCCCCTTTTTATCACTCTTGCAGGACCATAGAAAAGCCTATTTTTTGCCATCCCCAGACTTTTTGGCAAGAAACTGACCGTATGCGGACTCTGAGGCTCGATGGTTTTTTTTCCTGTCACGGGCCCCCATGAAGCTCCGCTGGGGGTTCCCCCAACCCCTTTCACTTATTAAAAACTTTGGCAAAGTTTCCTAGTTTCATTTTCCCATCACATGGGTATCACCTTTTGGTTAGCAAGTTTTTGACCTTTTTTTACCCTCTCGGGGGGTTTAAACCTTTCTCAACAGGGGGGCCCAAACAGCACCCAGGCTCTGTAACTTCACGGGACTTCACCCATTGGCCCCTAATGGAAAATCAGGTTCAGTCTCTACCCCCCAAACCCAATTTCATCTACATCGGGTTTTTTAAAACCCTCATACTGCCCCAGACACCCTTTTAACGGGCCCTTTCCCCAAACTATAGCGTTTTGGCCCTTTTTCTTCCCTTTGGGGGCCCACCGGCCTGAAAACTTCTAAAAGGGGAACCCGGGGTCTATCTTACTGCCCATCTCCATTTCTATGGCCCAATCCATCAGTCAACCTTTTAACTTTCCCAACCCCATCACTGGGGTTGAGGTTTCCTTAAACCCCTCCCCTGTCCTTCATGGGGGTTTTTAAACCAAACCCATCTCTTTTGATGTCTACAACCCACTTTGTGAAAGCCCAATTTTGGAGACACATCCCCAAATTCCTACCCCTGTCACCACCGATGAACTTTTCAACATCTGTTAGGATCCCTCCTGCATCTGGCCCACTATAAACTCACAAAAAACCCCCGAGTCAACACCAGACCCATGTAAAAGGGTTTACACACCCCCACCCCGGAGCCCCACAAATTTTCCCTTTGCTATGTGGGGACATTTTTACTGACTGGGCCCCATTTTTGGGGTCACACATAAGAGGGTAACCACATTCCCCTATTTCCCTTTTCCCCTTATAAAACGAAAAAAACACCCCAGTGTGCACTTAAGGCAAAATTTCCCCTGGGCACCCCACTCACGGGTTTTCTTTTCATACCTTCCGTGATGGATGGGGGATTTTTCTCCCCCCAAATTTCCCCAGTAACCCACCATATGAGCATGCTCAAACTTTTGGATCAGGCATCTCTTTTATAAAGCCCCGTTCACACAGTGCGGGGGAGGACAACCAACTCAAAACCCCCACTTTTGCATGGGTAAACCCGGTTCATAAACCCTTCCCCAAATTTACGCTCTTGTCATCAGCACCTTCAGACCCCAGCATCAAACCCATTTGAAGGGGTTTTCCCTTTCCCCTTTTGGGGAAAAAAACCCCCTTACATTTACTTCCCCAAGAAGCTGCCCCTGGGCGCGAACCCCTCAGGGGGGGTTCCATACCCAACACACATCACCTGGTAAAATTTTCACTGCCCCTCCCCCCTGACCTCTAGGGGGGACCAGTGAGGGTAGTCTCCTCCTTTTTGCTAACATGGTTTGCCCCTAGTTTTACACTTGGCCCAAAACCCCCGAGTTATACGAGAGCCCGCACTAGGACCCATTTGCAGGGTTTTCTATTACCTAGTGGACTCCTACCGACTGCTTTATCCTCAGCCAAGATCTCTAGGGGCACACCTGAGTAAACCCTTCTACTTTTTGTGGCTGAAGTTCTATAGCACCCCTTTTTCATCTATCAGGTTTTTTTCCCCAAAAATGAATGCAGTTTAAAAAAAAATTTTTAAAAAGGGCATGTCCACAAAGCAATATTTCAGTCCATCAGGGTCCCGTACCTCCAGATTTAACTTTCCCCCTGCCCCCAGGGTGCTTTTTGGCCAAAAATATCTGGAAATCTGTTTTTAAAACAACAAAGTCCCCACCTAAATCCTTTCACACGTTTTTCCAGTCCAAAAAGGGGGACTCAGAAACAGAAAGTCCCTTTTCCCCCTTTAAATGGGTTTTTTAAACCGGGGTGTGTCCATTTCACCTTCTGGGAAACCCCTTGGTGCGAGTTCCCCCACAAACCCGGGGGGGGGGCACCCCAAGGGTGGGGCCCCCCCGGACTTGGGGTTTCATCTTCTCTGGCCTCCTGGTCAAGGAAATCTCAATGCACAGTCCTGGGTTGGGGGTACCTCCAACCCGCTCCCTTTCTGGACTGTAGGGGTGCCCCTCTGCGACGGGTTGGTTGCCCCTCCCGGGAACAGATTTGCGCCCCTTTTGGTTCTGTACCATTTTTCACATAAACATCCCCGGTTAACCCCAGGGGCTGCCAAATTTTCCTCTTTAGCCTTGGGGGGAATCTCTATTTTCCTGTAAAGGGGGATGTCACAATAAAAACCTTTTGGGGTTTTTCCAACCCGCAAGGGGCCAGAAAAATATGCCAATTTTTTTCGGGTGGCTTTTTTTCACGGGAAACGCAATCCCCTCAAATTCCGCCGGAAAGCCAAATTGTCATCTGCTAGGGGTCATCCCTTTTTCTTTGCCTCAACCCCTGCCCAAAAAGGGTGCTCAAAAATCCCGCTCAGCCCCCTGTTTCGCTAATGCCTCCTGCCCCAAAACAGTCGGTTCCCCTTGGGCCCGCTCGGTTCTGTTTGGCTAAAGGGTTGTGCTAACTGGGCATTTTTTCCTGTGCAAAGGATTTCAAAAATTCCTCCATGGTCAAACAAAAAAAATTTCCACCCAAAAAGCAAAAAGTCTTTCTTTATGCAGCACAATTATAGGGCCCCTTTTGGGCCCCCCAAACTCGCCCGTGGCAAGACTTTTGCTGCCCCCACTTCAGGTACAAAAATTTTGTGTCCCAAAACGCGCCAACTCAAATTTTTGCCCCTTACTGCCCAGGCCCTCCTCCCCCATATGTAACGCTTCACATGCTTTGGACCCATCTTGTACCGTCCTTGGGTTTTTTTTAGCTCCGGGATCGCCCCCTTTGGGGTTTAAAAAGAATTGCTGACCCCAAAGGGGTTTTTTCAAGCCTTTGGTTTCCACAAGCTTTTTTTATCAACACAGGAAAAAAAATATACGGTATACAAAAATTAAAAACCCCCAGGGCCCTTTTAGCCACTAACTTCATATTTCGTAGAGACCCCCCTCTAACCTGCGGGCCAGGACCTACCCGTCCCGCACCGGGCAGCCCCTTTTACACTCCTAGAAAACATTTTGGGTTCCCTTTCCCGCCTGGGGGTAAGAGCCCTCCCTCAGCTCCTCTGCTGCTCCACTCCAGGGGATCAAGCCACACCCCCCGGGTTACCTGGAGGGGAAAAGGGTTTTAATAGGTTTTCCAGGGATGTTCCCAAAATTTCCCCTTTTCCCAGAAAGTGGGGGCGGAACCCACCCCAACGCTATCGGGCCGTCCCCGGGGAAAAACAACCCATTACTTTTTCCCCAAATTTCAGGCCCTGCTAGGTACCTGTGGCAGCAACCCGGGTTTCTGACCGCCCCAAAAAGTTGCCTTCCCCCCCCAAACCCAGTTTTTTTGGGGGGCAGTTTTGCAGCCCCTTAAAAACTGCTGAATTCCCCTAGTGGCAGGGAAAATGCAAAAACCTGCTGTCGCTCCCGCCCCCAAAATTTTTTTTTATATCCCCCAATATATATAAATTTTATTTTATATATATCTATATATATAAATATAAATATAATATAAATTATTATATAATTTTATATATATGTGTTTATATATATATATAATATTTATATATATTGGGGAGAGAGAGAGAGATATAAAAGATAATAGATAGATAGATAAAATAGAAGATAGATGATAGATAGATAGATACCCGTAACTTTAATACAAGTAGGGTTTAAGGGGAAAAAAAAGATAATCTGAACATGTAGTGTGTTAAAATTTTTCCATTTTCCCTTAGAGCACCCTTTTTTCCCATCACAGGGAAACCGGGGGATGTCATCATTCGCCTGTGCCCCGAAAGCTCCTATAATGTTTGTTTGGGGGGCAGGCTTTTAAAACAACCTGCAAGGGTTATTGCCACGGCTATCAACTCTTTTCTGTTCAAGGAAAGTGCAAAAAGGATAAAAAATGCTCACCCCCGGGCACAGCTAAAAAATGCTGTTGGGAATCCCCAGTGTGACAATGGGGGAAAAACAAACCCCAGGTCCTATTTGAATTTAAAAAGATGGCTCTAACACCTACTGGGGGGGGGGAAACTGAAACAGCATACGGTTAAAAATGATTTGCATGGGATAAATAATACCGCCATTTTATAGGGAACCCACATAGTAAGATCATAGAAAACCACTGACTTGTTATTCTCTACAAAAAGGTCCTTGCCCCCTGTAGTTACACCCAAAGCACTCAATGCTCAGCCCCGTGGGCTGTGCCCCCAAGAGGCACGATTTTTGATGTTTTCTCACCAATACAATTTCAGTAAGTGTGATGTTCTCATTTTTTTCCCATTTTTTTTTTTTAAATTTTTTAATAAAGCCCTGATCCAAATGCTTTCCCTCATCTTTTATTTCCTAAATGTAATTTTCTATTCGGCCGTCTATATGGTTTGTGGGAAGAATCTTGCTTGCACGCTTTAACAGCAGTCAGAGATACTTTACAGCACTTCAGCCATGGGATTTTTTAAGAAAATTTTCTGTCCCATAGACTTGTATGGAGATTTTTCAAGTAAAAGGGAGGGGAAGGGGGGGAGCGTGAATCTCCTCTTGTAAATGGGGGGGTTTCGGTTTTATCTGTACAAAATGGGTCTCCTTTCATTTGCCCCTCTTTGTCTGATAATACAAACACTGCTGAAAAGCTCTCTAAACACACGGGAAAGGCAGACTTATTAGTTTGGGGCCAAAAGTGAGAACTGCAGGACTTAAGAATTTTTAAAAAAAAATCTGAAAGGATTGGAAAATTTAAAAAAAAAAATAACCAAAAATTCCTACAAAATGTGTTTAACATAAAAATGTGAGTTAAACAGAAGTAATTTTTTGATGACACATTCCCTTTAAGACACAAAATTAAGCTACTGTGATTTGGCTTTGTTGCGGTGGTAGGGTCTTGTTGGGGTTGGGTTGCCAGGGGCTTTTCAGGGGCTAGGCCCCCCCACCCTAACCGCACAGCCCCCTTGAAAAGCTCCTCTCTCTAATGGAGGGGATAGACTCCGGAATTTTCTGATCACAACCCATTAACAGTCCTTCTGGTTTGGGGTAAATTGTTACTTCACTCAGTGGCTGACGAGCAACACTCTGCTCTCCATCTGATACAGCGGCCACCGGTCACACCGCTCATGGCGTCAACACGCTGGTCTTATCTGAATACCGGACAATGGTGATGCAGGCAAGAGTCTACTGCTCACCAGCTGCCACGGGGCTTCCTATGCTAACCCCTACTGCCTACATACTAGCAGCATGCTGCCCAAGGCTGGGAATCCCCTGCCGCCATGTTGCATAGAAATCACGAGATAAGTGCGACATATGTTCTTTTCCACAGCATTATACACTCTGTAGTCCATGTATTTGCAGATTGTCACATGCATCATTTTCCATCCTTACATTCTCCCCCGAGGGAAACTTGAATCACCCACAGCAGGGCTGCAAAGGCACTCCCGCCCTCAGCTAGGACGGTTACAATTAGATATCACTACCAGGATAAAATGGCACAAAAATAAAGAAACAACAATAATTTTACAAAAATTACTTATTATTTATCCTATTATTTAAATATTATTTTTATTATTCATAATCTTATTTATATTATTTATCCTATTATTTATATTTGTATTATTAATAATCTTATATTATTATTATTGTCTCACACAAAATTTTTTAGAAAATTTTTTTATTATTAATATTACTTAGAATATTAAGTGTATTATTATTATTATTATTATTATTACTACATTATTCCATTTGGTAATAAAAATATAAAA